>CAIGRN010030964.1:0-35026 GCA_903798345.1 Fraxinus anomala
GTTAACTTTTAAGAAAAATGGCTGCTCTTTTTACATCACCAAAGGTTACGATACCAATATACTCTTTTTAAAAGTTAGTGTCCAATTTGTTACTAAAGAAATATAATAGATACCAAGGGTGCAATTTTTCTAGTAACGGTGAAGTAAAGATATTGACAAAAGATAGGCGCATTTTAGCACGTGAATAACGAGGTAGATGCAAAGTCCATTTCTTTCTCATTTTTAGGCGCATTATGGCAAGTTTTTTGCTAAATTTTGATAAATAAATTGGGTTGTTGACAAGTTCATAAAATTACAATTCCCTTTAAACGAGTGTTCTAAAAAGTTCGCATAAGCATCGTCTAGACTTAAAGTTCGAACAAAACGTCTCGTTTCGCGTCTGGAGCTCTTTTCTAATTTTTAAACAGTTAAGTTTTTTCTTCCTTTCTTTTGTCTTTCCTAAGCATTTTATTAGTTTTTTTATTTTTTTCATTTTAAAAAAAATTACTTGACTTTAGTTTATTAATTTTTTTAATTAAATAAAATTTCATTTGACTTTAATTTCAAGTTTTTTGAAGATTTTATCTATACAAAAGTTAAAAATGATTTTATTAAATAGTTAAATAAAATTTAAGTTATGGTGCTATCTATATTATGTATTATGATCTTGAAACTCATTATTTGTTGCAAATTTCAAAAGTATGTATGATTTTTTTATAAAGGACTTGTCTAGTTGAAAATTGAAACTATGAAAATATTTTAATTTTTTCATTTCGAAAACTTAAAAAATTATATAATGGACTAATGGTAAAAAGTATTAAGTAAATATGGTATTTTATAATTTTAAATGTTTGACATGTATTATTTTAATTATTAAATAATTTTTAAAATGATTAAAGATTTAAAATATTATTAAAAATAAGAAAACTTTTTTTTTACGCCTAAACCTCACCTAGACTCATTTAAATTCATAAAGATTGAAGCTTCGCATCCACGTCTAATCACGTTTTACGTTTTTTTAGAACATTATTTAAATGTGTCAATTAAATTAGTTATTAATTTTTATCTCAACTTTTTAAGTAATGTCAAATAAGTAGTTAGACATTTATAATTACTGAGTTTCTCTTTACTCGGTTTCTAATGCTTGATAGCACCTAATTGGCCACCAACATTTTTTGAGCAGTGCTACACTTATAGGGGCTTGTGCCAGGTAACACACATAGGGGTGGATGCCACCTTTTTTTTTTTTTAAATACATTGGGGTGGGGCTCCTGCTACAGTGAGGGGCCTATAAGGCCCCTGTGAAATTAAGCATTGTACGCAGGGCTTAATTCTTTTTTATAGCATTAGATGACAGCGTCATTCTATCAAGCTGTATGTACAAAATTCATGTACAAAGTCCAATTAATGATAGGCACAAAATAGCAAAGAATTAAGCCAAACGTCCAGGAATAGAACCTCTACACCCTCTCACATGAGGTGGGTCCTCAATAAAATAAAATAAAATAAAATTTACCCACCCCTATATGTGTTATCGGTGAGGTTCTGTACGTGAAGCATGATTGAATAGCAAAGCAAAAACTTGATACGTGTCATGTGTGCTGCTGTGTTCAATTTCATCAGGGTCGTTAAGAGCTATTTTCTTGCTCTTTACATGAAAGATTTTAGTGTTTTCTTTAGGTATTTACTTCTTTTTATTGTTTCCCAAGAGAATTTTGCAAGCATTTTAAGGAATAATGCTAAAAACAGAAATTAATAATTGTGTACAATGTTTCAATTTGCATATATTTGGCAGGTTCCTTATATAGTCCATGTTTGATCCTACTAAAAATTTAGATTAAAATTTAATTCAAAATCAACAATTCATTTTAACGACCTATTTCATGGGGATTCACAACTTTTCAAACACCTACTTAATCAATTTTTTTTATCAAAATCTATCAAAAAAATCTTTTTTTTATTTAAACCAAACACGGGCATAATTATTTTCAAAAATTTAAGTTCTTGTAATTTTTTAAATATATTTAACAATCATACTCTATCAAATTCGTAAAGCACAAAACATCTCATAGTCATACATCTAACATATTCGTAAAGGTCAATTTAGACAACTAAAATAGGACCGGATGATGAATGAAAATTGTGCCAATAATTTAGATTCTTAAGTGGAGAAGATTGCAAGAAAAATGAATTGCGTTGGAGGGAAAAGGAGTGGGAGCAAAGAAAAGGATTTTCAACCTACTTTAGTCATAAAGGGCAAACAAAGACAAATTTGGCACAAATATTTATCCTTCCAAATCCACCTTTTTGTTCTCACAAATTGAAATGGAAAAAATAATATATGTTTCTTTGGAAAGGATTGATCAAAATGCTCAAGTGTTTGAGGATCTACAGCCAAGTTAACAAAAATTATCAAAATTAAGCATTGATATGAAAGTGACGCTTGTCATCAGAGTCATGTCGAATCAACATGTATTACTTTGGATTTCCGATATAATCCAACGAGTTAAGAGAGGATCGTGTGATAAGAGCTGCAAGCATGACTAGTCACTCAATCACGTTTATTAATGACGTTGAAGACTCAGTGAATTTTAGTGCACCAACAATATGTTATATTTTTATTATAACTATTATCCGAGTTGGTCAATATCCATAATTGTCATGGCTAAAAAAAATTAAATAACCATTTCATTAGTTCCCTACATAACCAAAAATGAATTATAAATTAGGTTATGATGAAGAAGGTCATATAAGATTTCAAATCAAGCAATGAAAGATAGCAGCATGATTTGACCCCCATTGACTATGGTAACTAATGAAGGCTGTCCTATGGTATCATATCATTTGCATTTGCATTCACTTTACTAATAAGTTGACAATATTTTATTACCTTTACTCGCGTGATATCAAATTGAGCTTATAATTTTATCTGTAATTGAATCTCAGCTCAGCGAGCATTGAGAATTAAATTTTAAAGCACTATCATTGTTATAAAAAAATTGAATGTTTCTTTTTTATTTGGGGTGGGACCAAATTATATTTGGACACACACTCATGGGTGAGTAAATAAGTCAATTAAGTGTGTGAGCTTTGTGGAACAATCAAATGATTGAGATTATTGCTTTCATCATAATCATAATAAGAACTCATTAGGCAAAAAAAAAATTAGAGATGGATAAAAAAAATGAAGAAATTTATGGCACTCGCGCATGATAAATTGAAAGTGAAAGCACAAAGGCATGCATGGGGAAGAAGGACAAAGTAGAATGTAGGGATATAAGGAGACATTCTTATCCATAATTTGATTTTGCAGAGAATACCATCTTGTCCATTTACATGTCGTGGGCCTGCCTAGATTTAAGGCCTCTTTTAAGGGCTTTCCAATCAAAAAAAGAAACGAGTAAAAAGGACATTCTCTTTTCAATTGGCCCCACTCCCCACCCCCTACTCCACAGACCACAAAACACACACTTTTTTAAGTTGAAATTGGACAATGGACAATTTTAGGTGCAAAATATATAAAAATATAATATAATATTCGAAAAATTGTGAGTATGTTAAAAAGATGAAATTTTGATCAATCATACTTGGTTTACAATCGCGGATATGACAATCTTGTTGATAACATGCCACGTGGTAAACTGTTATTGAAAGTTTGAAAAACAACTTGTTTTGCCAAAAACAGTTTTTGACAACTCATACATTGTCAACAATATTGTCATTCATGATTGTACAATTAGATTAATCCAAATTTGATTCGTAACAATTTGCATAACTATGTTACATTTATACTGATTTTATTAAGTTTGGCACAAACTTATGTTCAAGAAAATTGCTCGGTGTTATTTAAAAAATAATAATTAAGTGAGAGAGATTTTTTTTTTTTTTTTTGAGTAATTTTTAAGCTTAGCCAAACATGCACCAGGGTGAAATTGGCATGAAAGAGAAACTCCTAGATTATTTAATCAAACTGGACAGTTTGTGAAGATATTTCTCACGGCCCAACTCTTGACTGATGAAAGCCAAACAGGCCAAGGGCCTATTTTGCTTGGCTTTTGCTGTTGCTTCCTCTATAATAACTTTTGAATGAAACTAATTTATATTTTTGTTTTAAAAATAATTTGTAAAAGAATTTTCTATTGCAGAAATGCTTTTAGAGGAAATTACATTAAACAAATTCCCTCTAAAAAATAATTTTAACCAGAAGAAGTATTTTCATAAAATTAATCAAATGTGTCCAAAAGCAACTTTTGAATTTCAGAAGTTTCTTTTGACTTTTCAAAAAGCATGCCAAACGGCCTTAAATTTTGACTATATTTTCTATTGTAATAATGGGTTTTAGGCTTTTAGCCCAACATCAAAAGGGCAATCGTACTTCCATTCAGCCTTAACCTTCCAGCATAGGCAAATTTTCATGATTTCATCTCTCAAACATAGTTTTTTTATTTTTATTTTTATTTTTTTTATTATTTTTTTAACATTTAGTTCGACGGAGGGATTGAAAGAATGCGAAGCCAATTTGGTCCGAGGAAATTGAGTTTAGGAGAAATGGTCCACGAGTTAAGCTCTCTCCTTTTCACGTAATTTTTCGTGTACCCATTTCTCCTAAACTCAAGTTCCTTAGAATGTAAAAAATTAACTTTTTTGGATATAAATTACTAAAAAAAAATTGATTTCTGTATTTGTTACCTTTTGTGTATTTTTATTTGTTTTTATTTGCTTCTTTTTATAATAGTAACATGATACCCCGATTTGTCGCAGATTAAAACCGTATTTTTAATAGATTTTGATAAAATTTGATAAAATGTGTGGTTAAAAAATTGTGGATCTCATGAAATATATCGTTAAAATTAATCGTTGACTTTTACTTGAAATTAAAACCAGAATTTAAATTTTTGTTTGATTGGTAGTCTATTATATTTGAAAAATAATCTCATGAAGGACAAAGATGGAGAAGAGATAGGGTGATGTGATAGATAATAATTGAGTGTCAATGTTTTTACTCTTTTTCAAACTGTTCAATCATACATCGATACGTATTTTTTCTATTTTGAACTTGTTTTTGAACTTATTTGTAAAGTACAATTGACATTTGAATCGTGAGAGATTTCTAAACTCGTTGTCATCATTTTCGATACAAATGGAAAAACCCTTGTTTGGTTTACCTTTCACTGCCATTTGACTGACCAACTCTGACACCCTTCTTCTCTTCGTGAGCTGTGACTGTGAACATGGATCTCAAAGATCTCTGTAAGATATGACCCCATTTTTTATATTTTCATAGAGCACATGGATTTGTTGTAATTTAATGCCATTAGAAACCGTTGTATAACCCAAGAGTTTTAGGAATATGATAATGAGGAAGATCTTATATTTGGTTTTGTATCCACTCATTTTTCCATAAACAGCTGCTTGTTAAAGCTTCTATAATTGTTCAATCATTTTCAATCAATTGTTCACATGCATCATTGGGGCCCCAATCCTACAAAATTTTGATACAATTAAAAAATTTGATTAAATATAAATGAATGAAACAATTAATTTTAACCACACATTTTATTTGATCCACAATTTTTCAATCGTACATTCCATTAACTTTTATCAAAATTTACTAAACTTTTAATTTTAATCTAAATCAAACAAAGGTTAGGTTAAAAGTTCTGTACATCTTATCAGTAAGAAATAAACCCCCATTTGATTTTTAGATCAAACCATATTTTTAATAGATTTTAATAAAATTTAATGAAATGTGTAGTTGTAAAATTGTTCGTCTCATGAAATACGCGATTAAAATGAATTTTTGACTTTTTATCAACTTTTAATCTACACGAAACATGAACGAGATAAAACATATATCTAAAGTTGCGTAACTTGCATTTGCAAGTAAATCACAACTAAAAAGAGAAATCTATATTCAACTTATCTATAAAACAAGTCAAGATACTTGAATACATAAAAATACCTAGGAGAGTATTCTTATACGTGCAACTACCCAATTAATCGATGGGGTTTAGGTGAGTAACATGTCTCTTAATCTTCACAAATATCCCAATTTTTTGCAAGTTCGATTTCACACATCATTTAGAGAGAACGATCGATTGCGATTGCAACTATATTTCTCAATGGCATTCACAATCACCACTGGAAGTATCTTTCATCAAAAGCCTAGATGAATAAATGGAGGGAGAGATGAATGGATGCAATATTGAATGCAATGGGCGGCCATAAATTGCATTTGGTCACTTGATAGAAGTATGGAAGATATGGAGATAATGGGATTTGAGATAGCAATAATTTCTTGGGAATGAGCTATTCAGATTCTAAAATTATTGCAGGAGAATATAATTTTGTGCCATCTCTCTCTCTCTCTCTCTCTCTCTCTCACACAGTATAAAATGTACCTAAACAACCATAAGATGAGGTGACATAGGCTGCCAAATGCTTTTGCCCATAAAACCCCATTTTCATAGAGTTTTAACATTCCAAATTTTTATTCATTTTTAATTTTGCATGTCGTTGAATTTGTTGAGCAATTTCGGTTTTGCTTGTATAGAGTTTGTCGAAAAGCGTTTGAAAACTTGATTTAGGACCTAGTTAATTCAAGTGAAAAAGTTTAGGCACCACATCGATAAATTTTTGAAACGAGAAAATGCCGAAATGTAGGGATAGCAAAAAACCCGATACCTACGGGGCAGGAATTACCCGCTTAATCAGGTATTCGGGGCGGGTACGGATAACAAGGACCTCGCCCGGCCCCATTTAATTTTTTTTTTTTGTTTTAAATGGAAAATTTCACGAAATTTTATTAATACTAACGGAAGATGACAACTAAAATTATTTAAGAAATATAATAAACAATAAAAGATAATTCTTTTTGTACCTAATCTTCTACAGATTTTTTTACATAATTGATTGGGGGAGCCACATGTCAATTATGTAACAAATTTGGTAGAAGATTAGGTAATTGTAGCATGGTTCAACAATAAAAGACTTAGTTTATCAAATATATTTGAATAATTTAACTTTGAAAAATAAATAAGTTATTTAAAAAATATATTACTATCTCACTTTAATGAATATGGACAATAAAATGAATTATAAAAAAATATTTATAAAAAATTAAACAAGTAGTAAACGGGGTAGGTTGCCCCAACCCTAATAAAGAAAACGGCACTTATTTTGTTTATTTTCCTTTTCTTTACCTTTCATTGATATGTTATTTTTTGTCCTTGAGGGACTATTGTCTTTGGTTATCAAAGAAAACGGAGAAATCGAAATATTACGTCTCTCTCGCTTAAATGAGATTTTTAATTTGAATAAATAACATATTACTTAGCAAAATCATTAAATTACGAGTAATGCTATTCATCTTCATTGGTGCTTGGATCTATTAAGTATCTATCTAAACTGGTGTTCTAATACTACTAGTGCTAAATAATATTATTTTTTGAAATAAATTATGGGAAATTCATCCAAATTCCACTGCACATTTACAAAGACAACACCTATCTTGTCACTCAACTTCCTGTATTCTTCGTGTTTTACATTGTTCTGGTAGTGAAGTCATTGCAGTGCATACATATTGAGGAATACAACAAGTGTAGATATTTGAAATTCACGAGTTGATAATTTGGGTTATTTTGCTACGATAATAAACTCGTCATTAGTGTAATCCTAGATTGATACGCTTGAGCAATCAAACTATTAGTGTAAAATCGCATACAACATATGTTGACCTCGATTTTTTGCACGAATTTTGTGGTCAACTGATTTCTATTCAACTCATGTCTACATAGCCTTCTTCCTGCACACTTGAACAAACCGTTAGAGCACACTGCCTTTTCCGATAGTGGGGGGAGGCAATTGCGAACACTTTGATAGTCAAGTCAGTCTATTTGTGAATATGTATTTGAGTGTGGGTCGTGCTAAAAATGTGAACTACAAAAAGGGGTCGAATTCAGAGTATGTAGAGAGTGATTAGATAACGAAGTTATAGTTGAGTGTATAAAGTTGCATTATCATTAGATGTAAGTTTTTATAGTAGTAGATACAAGGACTGGACTTGATAATTTGACTTGATATAGTAGCTGCTATAATGAATGATCACATCAATCAATCATAAGAGATTTTGTACGAAAGATCCCTACAACGTCTTGCCTCGCCTAAGAGTTCAGCTCTTCATGAGGATTCAACAAAATTGCTACATGGGCAAGGCAACATGGAGTGTGAGTCAAGGTTCGCTCATTGTGTGGCTGTCATGTGACCATTTTGGGAGCCTCACTTAGAACTTGGAAGAGGCATAACAACGTACAAATGATTTTGCAATATATAATAGTGTATTCTATGTGTGTTAAGTTCAACTTAGGTATCAATATATACAGGATTACATTTGACAAGTGGTGAGATTTTCTGGCTTATTCAACGATGATGTTGTTAAGCCTTTTATAAAGAGGCTCAAAATCATACCCAACGTAGCAGCAGATTGGGCAAACCAACGAGGCATGCACTTCACGTCACCTCCTTTCAGGTGAGGCCATGTAATGGCCGATCCTTAATGACCGAGCCGAAGTACCAAGTGTGCTACAGATAGATGCGAGACTCCTGGACATCGCATTCACAAGAGGCGCCTTTTAGTTCATATTTTTTCTCAAAAGATCTTCCGTACGCAATTCACCTGATTGATTGATGTGACAACTCACTGTAACATCACATAAACGTGAAATTGTCAGTCTACATATTGAATGTCAAACCTAGGCATTAAGGTGGCTGCTTCTCGAAATCATTAAACGCCCATTAGCCTAGGATTTTGATGGAGTGACGTTTGAAAGGTCTTAGCTGTTAGGATAAGAACACGTGTTATTTTATCTAACGGTTATAATTTCTCCCCCACTACTATAAAAGCTCACACATTGTGTCATTTGGATGTAATGCAACTTTATACATTCAAACTATAATCTTCCTCTATATTTATTTGATACCCTCCCGAATTTGATCCTTCAATACTTAGTGGCTCACGTTTCTAAGCATGTCGCACACCCCTTCACTTTATCATTGACTAACTTGATTGTCGAGGTGTATGCGGCTGCCTCTCCCACGTTGGAGAATGCCACGTGTAATTTACGATTTGTCCAAATGTACAGGACTAAAGACTTGCGTGGACGCGAAAGGACCCTGGTTCTATTGGCCATGTGGAGGTACATTTTTCGAGATCGACAAATGTAAATGTTCATCACGTGCTACTTCCTCGTATGACTTTTGAAACTAGTACATTGCATTTGTCATCCCCGTACCAAAAAAAGAACTATATACTTTTAAGTACTCCATTATCCACCGTTTCATTATTAATTATTTCTCTGCATATGAAGACCTGTAGATTATCCTAACAAAACATAGTTACAACACTAAATTAAACAACTATAATAAAGTTTTATTACACTTTATTCATTTAAAAATCCGTTTTTCAATCATATTTCTTAAGAATCTTTGGCTGTTGCTGTGGTTAAGTGACACGTCCATTTTGCACCAAACGTCAAAATTCTTTTAAATATTTATAAAATGCTACCAAACAAAAACATTTTTGTCTTTTTTTTTTCCTGTTTCTCGACTTTATTTAATTTTTAATTCATAAATTAAGTAGAATACTTGAGGTACAGAATCAACGACAGAACATTGGCTAGCCATTAATTTGTTAACTCTTCCGATATATAAATCATATCCACATCAATCGGTCCAAGCCATTTTCCTCTTCCGCAGAGTTAAGGACAAAATACACTCAATTAAGTCCGTCTTATGTCGCTCATTACCAAAAGACGAGAAGGTTCAAAATGATTAATTTCGACCAAAAAAATTTTTTTTAATGAAAAGAAGGAAATTATAAATTTATGATATGCAGCCAGAAACTTGTGTAAAGACAAAACAGATGTTGAGACAAGTTTACCTTAAATCAATGCATGATCAGAAAATATTAAATGTTTTGATCTAATCAATCAGTCATTAGGGAATGTGAGTAGCTGGAAACATTATCCGCCAGTCAAAGCTAATTCTGTTAGAATAATATTATTACGCGAGCTTCCATTTGATTGTAAATTTTACAGCTTAGACGTATGATTTACAATGATATTGTAATTAGACTCAATATATAAGTGATCACTTGGGTTGTTGTACACCTTACGGACTATATTATTAAATAGCTGATATTGGTCGAGTCAGAATAAAAATGTCTGATTGGACGGTTACAACACTTGATGTAGTGAGACACGTTTCAGATCTGAAAAAAAAAATATCTTTCCTTAAGTACTCTTGATTCAAAAGAGCATGTACACTATTGAAGGTGAAAATTTGAAAGTTATCAAAGGAGCCCGTGTTGTGCTAAAGAGACATAAAAAATTACATTTATATATCTTGCAGGGTGATATAGAGTTTTCGAATAATTAACATATTTTAAGAACTCGGGTGGATTTAGAGTTGGTTTCTGTACTGTTAAAGTTTAATTTGGGGTCTTATTTGAAAAATACATCTCAAGAACTTTTGAAAATATGGGTAAATCCATTTTGTCATCATTATCGACGGTGTCATCGTATTCAATTGCTATAAATAGACCCATTTTTTGCCATAAAATTCCACATATGTGCAATTCTATTGATTTTATTGATGGTTTGAATGCAGTTAAGGGTGTTGATTCTAGTCAAAATCCTTTTTTTGATGCATTCAATTGTGATTTTGTTACAGAGTTTGTTTCAAACTTGTTTGGTGGTTATTAAATCATTTTTGTATCTAGTTGTGGTAGCACCGGTAGAGAATATTTTCAGTTATTTTTTTTTTAATGGAGAAGTTCGTTTGTGATTTTCATTGAAGAGTTCGAGCTCATTCCTTGTGGTGGAATTTGTCTTCAGGTGTAATATTTTTTTGAAATTTTGTTCATTACAGTAGAATTCATGTAAGGTGGAGATTGTCAGAATATGAGTGTGATACGAATTCCTTGTTGAAAATAATTGAGAGTTCTAATTAAAGTACACATTAATTAGAATCTTATTTGGAATGCAATTGTGAAATCATATTCCAGTTTACTTGATGAATTCTAATTGAAGTTTTACTTAGAAGTTTGTTGGGAGTAAAAATTTGTATTGAACTTGAAGAAAACTTTAAAATGAAGAAAAACATATTTTGAAGACAATTTGGAGGGAGACGGGCGCCAAGTCACCACCCATGAAAAAGTGGGCAGAGGCGTCGATAGCGGTGCTCGGAGAACGGCGTCGCAACGTTGTTAATCGTATTTTTTCTTATGCTTCATTTTTTACATTCTATTTCATCTACAACTCTATTATAAGAATTTGAACGTTCCCTAATTATTCCACATATATATAGTTGACTTTTTATTATAATTTAGTAAGAAGTTCAAAATATTGTAAACACATAATCTTTGTATTCTTTCTTTATATTATAATAAAATATTCATTATCTACAATTATATTATTCTCGTTATCAATTATTTCACAGAGAGACTTAATCTCTTATTTTTTTATAATAAACTGATATTAGAGCATTTCAATTTTCATAATATATTCGTTGAACTAGATTGAAAGAAATCCGATTAAAGAAAAAAAAAATTAATGTTTTGTTTATTATTTTATTTCGAATGTTCAAGTCTTAAGTGACTTCTAAGGGGATCATTGACCATTCAATGAGTGCCCTTCAAATCTCAACACACATACCCAAAAACAATCAGAATCTTTTCATCCCTAAGCAAAAACAAATCAAGAAAATCATACTCTTAATTTTAGGGTTCATACATCACATCAATGCCACACGTCAAGACCTAGATGCACGTATGTATAAAACCAAGCAAGATTAAATTTAATTTCAACTAATTAATTACCAAATAAAGGATAAAAAATAGATAAAATTTGGAGTTCAGCAAAGGAATTTTAAAGAAAATGATAGATGGGGCAGTGTTGCACATGGTTCATGGGAATACAAAATTATTAGACATAAAAAAATGGAATTTTTTATTTATTGGGTTTTAAAAAAAAAAACCATTTTTTAATAGACCAAGCCAACTACCGCTAAGAACAAAATAGATTTGATCGAACTTTTTCTCCAACTTTGCATTTGTACGCTTGGGATATTTCGACTTTCTACTCCGTGCGTCAAAAAATTATTTTTACTACGAACGACAATTATTCTTCCTAACCTTATAGTCAAACCTTTATTTAATTGAATGTTTGTTACGTTGAATGAAATAAGAAATATTAATAGGCTCGGTTTTGTCTATAATTATATATAGATAAATAATTTATTTGAAAATATTAAAAAAAATCACCACAAAAAGGGAAGTTAGAGTTGACGTATTAAGGGATAATGTGTATGATATGTTAGTTACATTGATATATGGTCATGGTGTAATTATGACCAAAACCAGGGGCATTTGTTCAGAGTTCAGACCCAACATTATATAACTCCATCTTCTTCCGATGATTCGATCTCCTCACTTTCTCTGTTTCTCATTCACCCCTACAAAATTTAATTTGAATTTATTTTCTAAAAACGCTCACACCACTGTACAGAAAATGTCCAAAATGTCTGCATGCAGCAAAATCCGCCACTTTGTCACACTCCGCCGGATGCTTAGACAATGGCGGAAGAAGGCGGCAACGGCCATGAGCACGCTCCGCCGCGTACCTTCGGATGTGCCGGTAGGCCATGTTGCAGTCACCGTCGGGTCTAGCTGCAAACGGTTTGTCGTCCGAGCTACATATCTGAACCACCCATTGTTCAAGAAATTACTGGTTCAAGCACAGGAAGAATATGGATTCACCAATACAGGTCCACTTGCAATTCCTTGCGATGAATCACTCTTTGAAGAAGTCCTCCGGTACTTGGCCCGCACGGAATCGAATAAGAACTCGGCTCGCTTCATGACATTCGAGGATTTTCAGAGATATTGCCAAGTTGGGATTTTGAGCAACTTTGATTTTAGGGCCGAGACAAGGTCCCTTTTGCATGGATGAGGGGCATTTCGAACTGGGTTGACTCAATTGAGTTAGGTCCGTCGCACAGTGAATTCGAGGGAGATCTTCCCGAGACTGGTGCCGGGGGGTGATTTTTTTGTTCATTTTAAATTATATTTTGGTCGGCCGGGGGTGGTGTAGCTGAGTTGAGTCAAGTCTGGTCTAGAGACAGCATTATAATGGAGATGGCAAGTTTGTGAATAAGGGCAGAGTCAACCAACGAGATAGACGGAACTACTCCCACATACTACTGCAAATTAAGCAGAGAGTAAAGAAATAAAGTGAAGATTTTTAAGGTCACTTTTGTAATTAAAGAAATTCAATATTGTATGTTCATTTCATCATTTCCTAGGCAAAAAAAATTCATGAATATTTCACTAAGTCCCGTTTGATTGGTTAAAATTTCATGAAAAATATCACATACAAGAAATTTAATTTCTACTTTGACTATTTGATACGAAAGTGAAAATGAAGTTCAAATTTCAAAGTACAACCACTTTAAACTTATTTTTTGTCAATTTCATGAAAAATACATTCTTATGAGTTGTTTGGATTTTTATTTTCTAACTTATATGAAATTGGAAAAAATTTCCACCTTTGCCCCCTTTGCCCTAAGAATAATCATATTTATTACTTATTTGTATAACGGGCTACGTGCCCATATTGTTTGAGTGGTGTTTAGCCCTTGTTTTGGCTCCATTTCAATGAGATTTTGGAAAAAATATATTTTGAAATAATAATTTTTTTATAGAATGTGTGATTAAAAATTAAATAAAATTTTTGAATTTACGTATGATATTATTTAATCGAAGAATGTGCGATTGCAAATAAAGTAAGAGGAAAATGCATTAAATTAAAAGGAGCCCAAAGAGGGGCTTAATATATCGACATAAATAAGATATATGGCATGTTTTGAATTAGTCAAGCTCATATAGTACACGAATTACTTTTATTTATTAGGTAATATTTATCTTGTAATTTTTATTTGTCGATATCAATCTCTAGTAAAAATACTCGATGAGTAGCTAGGTTTTGAACTAGGTGATATCCAATGGAGTCCCTAGCCTCAACCAAATTTTGAGAAACTTTTTTACTATTATTTTTTTGGTAGTTAAGTTATCTTCACTGAATTCGAATCCTGATTCCATCACTGAAAGAACTCAACGCACGAGAAAGAGATAATATGGTGGTTCATCCTCTTCTCTCTCAAAGATGTTGGAGAGAATAATAAAAGAAGTCAATTTGAAAGTATACAAACAAGTCGAATTATCAGTGTTATTTCCGTCAATTTACCTTCATAGTACTAATCTTCTGCAAATAGGTCCAATGTGAAATTCATTGAATTCCGCCTAAAAAATGTTACATGGGCTTAATAGATTAACTGAAAACAAATGGGCCCAAATAAACTAGGGAGTTTCTGATTTTAAATTCGGTTTTGGTTTTCCCAAATCTCTCATCTACTCCAAAATTTGGTTTACATAACTACCCAACCAAATGGCTTATCTCTAGCTTAAAGCTTCATATTAACCAATGCTGCTTCTTTCACCAAAAAGTGCACTAACGGTATCATCATATACAAATATAGTTGCAACATCCTATCCTTCAAATGTTGCATGTCCAATATTATTGTGCTTGCCGGCCAGTGCGAGGGAGAGGCTGTCCAGAGGGCTTGCAGAACCTAAGGGCCGTTATGACTAACCGTTTCAAGTGGATCAACCAAATGTGTCTTTGATACAACCGTCGCGTAATCCCTATATAGAAGATAGGGTATTTCACTTGAAGAGATTATTTTCTATGATCATATAGATCTATTTTAGGTGTAAAATGGGTTAGGATGCATAAACCAGAAATTATACACAAAGGTTTTGAAGATCGAGACAAGGCCTATCAAGTTTATTTTTTTGTTCATTGCCAACATGGGTTGGCCTGGCTCCAAAATAATTTTTTAGCTTGGCTTGCCAACTCATTTGGTTGGTTCTCAATCGAATCGATCGGTTTATAAGGTTATATCCAACTTTTTAAGTCACAATTTTCATGATATAGCTAGATCTTCTTTAGGTATTGAACAAAATTCGACTTGCAAGTTGCATGGTTAAAGATAAAGTTTGTTTAGGTAAAATGTGTGTAAATATTTTTCTCTTAATAAGACAAATCAGGGTGCATTATGATATCCTTAAAGTTATATTATTCTTTTACACTGGTCTAATCCATCATCAATGACTTCAATTACCCTGTCCTAACTTTTGCTACAGGATTTTTTCCTAGTAGAGCTAGACTACATTTTTTTTAAATTAAATTTTTATCAAAACCAAATTTCGAGTATGTACAATAAAAATAAAATATTGCTAACGAGTTGGTAAGTACAAATTTAAGGTAAAGTCGAATCCGATGAAAAAACACCCAAAGTTGCGAAAGAGCAGGTGGATTAAAGCTGTCTTGGCTCAAAGTAGGGTCCCAATAGGGTATAATTTGGTTCCATTTCTTCTCTCTTTATTATTTATATTAGTTTATTATCTTATTTTTTTATTCTTTCGTATCAACAAAGCAAAGGTTGAATAGAAGTGCAAAACAAGGTTCCCATTCATTATATCCTCCAGAAGCACAAAGATCTTCTTATTTCTAATATATCTAATTTAAAGTTGTCAGGTACATATAAAAAAAATTTAAAAGTAAATCTAGGTTGGGATTAGTACATGTTGTAGCCAAGTCCAGTCCTCCCCCGAATGTGTCGTGGTGAGTGTCTTTGCGGTCGATTGATTGAAGTCCTATAGATTGAGACATTCTTTAATCATATTTCGAGTACAACATTCTAGTTAAGAAATTTTATTTTTCGTAGGTCGAACTCGTAGTCTATAGAATTCATAATTTTAACATAAAATATAATGTGTAGGACGATTAGAACAATGTATATATTCGAAAGTCTACATCTATGCTCGTTTTGGCTCGTTCATCAGTTTCATACGAATACATGAATGATGGAACGGTCTAGAACGAAACTCGGGCCCCAATTCCGTTCCCTCTATACTGTTTGCAAACTTCCAAGGGGTAAATCTGTCACCTTATGTATCAAATGTCAATGTTCTTTTAAATTTGTTCAAAACAATAAATTTTAGCGCATTCCTTTATACGATGTTAGATTTTTCCCTTGGTTGGGAAAAAAACTGTCCAATGCGACAAATGCCGACAAACACGGATTTCATTAATCAGCAGGCTAAACGTAGTCGTATCGACTGGGCCCGTACGATGATTGTGGTCCCTCGTTGAATGCGGGCAGCTTTAGCTCCACTGAAATGTGTGAGATTATGGTCCAGTCATGTCCTTTACCTTCTATTGCTCATGTGGTCTGTACCCTGTGCTTTAAATCTTTCACTTTTTAAGTCCAAAATAGGGTTTGTCTACACGTACATAATTATGTACAAGTAGCATATTTATCCAAAATATAGGTTCAGTTATATGATTTGTACAATTAAACTATTTGTAAATTTAATTGTACATCTTTGTTGACATTTTGTGATGTGTAAAAAATCTGATCATTAATTTAAATAAATATTATTCAAATAAATGGTTAGATTGCTTATCACATCTCACATTATCAACGCAGATGTCAACAAGATTGTAAGTGTAACGTGACTATAATTTGTATTAGAAAGACTTCTCTTTGGACAATTTAAAATATATCTATTTATTTTTTCACAAATTTCACAAATCTCGTATTCTAAGTTTTGAGTGACACATGTGACCCATAAGGGAGGTGTGTCTCAAACCATCCAAGAATGCACAAGTGTCTAAAATTACACTGTCCTAAGACTTGAAACAACGAATATTTGTGTAATTTTTGAAAATAGAGAGACATCTATCAATTTATCTTAAAATTTATGGGAAATATGCATTATTTAAATTTGAAATAAGGAAAATTTGTATAATTTTTTAGAAGCGAAGACGAGTCTTTGAAATTAACATAAATCTTATAGGAAGTATTCGTTATTCAAAACTAAAAATAAGGAAGGTTCATGCAATTTTTGAAAAAAAAAAGTGAATGTTTTCGAAATTGTCATAAATCTCTAAAGAAGTCCCCAATAATTTTTCATTTGCATTATAATCTAGATATGATTTGAGGACATTTAAAAAGAGTCACCTTATAAAATATCAAATACATCATTAAATTGCTTTATTAATACCTTGTTTATGCTCTATTTTATTAAAAATTCATTTTTTCAAAACTCATTTTCAAACGCATATTCTCTAATAAAATAATTTTACACGTAAATCGAAAATTTTATCTTATTTTCTAACCATACACTCTTCAAAAATCACTATTCATGGGGCGCCAACTTTTGTCCCGATCATTGAGCCGGGACATAAAGCATGGTTCGCTAAGTTATAGTTGTACATAATTGGGATTCGGACTAAAGAGTGCAGGGTACCACGGAGCCAATGCACCAAATCAAAAGGGTTCGTTGAAATAACATTACCGAGGTATCACTTATTAAAATTTGATTTAAAGGTATCAAACCAACTGACCCGTATCGTCACTGACAAGGTCACAATTCACAATGTAAAGGTCGTGAGTTGTGACGGTGCAAACTTCCAAAATAAAGAAGACACAAAAAGAGGAGTAAGTGGAGTAGGATACATTCCCTCAAATTACTTTTTATTTTTTACTTTATGCATTACTTTTTTCACATAAACCAAGATGACATGTTCTGGCGTGGAATAAACTAGTTAATATATAAGAGAATTATGGTGTGTTTGGTGGATATTAATGAAAAAATAATGTATTTTAAATAGTGATATGATGAAAAATATGTGATTAAAAGTAATGAAAAATTATTGATATTGATATGTCATTTTTGATTAACCTCGGACAATAATGCCCGAGATTGTTTTCAGTCATCTTGGGAGTTTTTCCCAAGTGTCCTCGTCAGATTTAATTTGTCGCACGTGATGATCCCACGTCACCTTTAATTCTTACCTTGGTCTCCTTATTCTAGTAAGACTCTACTTTTGTCTTTAAACTTATCCAACTCTAATAAGATTGAATTTTAACTAACTTACAACACTTACTCATATTAAAATACTCAAGTCCTTTACATCTTTTAAATAGATAATGCTTCTAGCATCTCAATCCTATTAAGAGGGTGCTACTTACCTCTGTATATGTAGGTTCTAATTTCTTCTTCAGGGACGACGAGAGCACACTTCGACGCTTTTGTTTCAGGTGTCGGAGATTTTGTTCGTGATCGTCTTCAATCATCAAGTTCGGAAATCAACATGTACGATTTTTGATAACATCAGATATGATGGAAAATAATATTTTATTAAAAAATCTGTGGTTGAAAATGAATTTTGAAAAAGTATGTACCAAACATGGGCTTAACCTTGATATTAAGTTACCTGTATTATAGAACCAATTTGGGACGACATGAATTCCATAGTAATCTCGAAACACTCTCTCTTTAAAGTCAAGTCAATCCAACGATCGAGGCAACACAAACACATTGCAATAGCCTTTTTATCCCCAGTCTAAAATGACATGTCCTTCTACATAGACACGTGGGACAGAAACTACAACGTATGTCCAACTATTTCACTAGGATGGTTAAGGACTATGCATATGAGAGGTTCGGTCTACATGAAGATGATGCAGATATGGACATTCCATGTGAGGTATAGGAAAATCGGTCATGATGATAAGTTTCTAACAATGATTCTGTCGCACGATTCGTAGAAAAAAAACATAAACAAACGTACTACATCAAGGATGAGACTACACAAGATTTAGCATCTATTTTGTCCCCATTAAAAAAAATACTCCTTTTTATTTAATTTTTTTAATCACACATTTTATTAAATTTACAATTTTTAATAAATTTTGATAAAATTTATTAAAAATATTGTCAGCTAAATAAATCATGTGCTTATCATCATTGTAGGGGTGAAATATACAGTGGCAAAAGGTAAACGTGAAATCTGTTAAACAGTATAAAAACCTAGCAGTTGACCTAGGATATCTAAATCTGAAATAGCATTTACACGTCCCCTAAATAGTCATGAACCTAGAAAATTTCTAAACAGATTCTGCCAGTTACTATTTCCCATTTCCGCGATGCCTGTCTTTAATTTTATTATATAACCGTGTGATGAAAATAAAAATTTAATGTGAACAAAATTTATTATTATTATTATTATTTTTGAAGCGGAATACGATTTATATAATGCATATTTGGATATGTTGTTATAAAGTTAAATACAAATAACTGGCCTCTACACGATGTAGAATAAATATGACGACTGACGGAACACATTTACGTTGGGCATTGGATTTCATTCGACAGCAGTAAAGAGCTAATTACTTGGGGAGCGCACGCAAGATGAGCATGAAGGAGACGCGGAGTGGGGGGGGATGATTTTTTTTTTTAACTAATTTATGAAAAAAAAATCTTTAAAAAAAAATTACTTGATAAAAAAAGGGCTTGGGGCATAGCCTAGGGTTGCCCCCCTCTCTCCGCCCCTGGCACAGAGGAAAATAACTTATGGATGAGAGCACTCGTAAATAATTTTGTTTAAAATATTACAATCTTTTTAATTGATTGGTTGTTGGTTAATTTTAATTTTTTTCAATACCGTAAAGTGCGAAACTATTATATTTTTTTTAATTATAGAAAAATTTAAGCCTTATCACCACTTTTTTAATTTCTTCAAGACCAAAAATATAATTATACTGTGCAGGCCATTCATGGTGGTTTCTAAGGGTGGGAAAACAATGATTGTCTGCTATACCAACATATAATTGTCAATCTAGAATATTTTCCATAATTTTGTTGGGTCCAAGTGATGAGCGATTTCTTCGTCCATAGATAATTGCACCTACAAAAATTATACAAGTCATATTCAGTGTATAATTTTGAATAAAACTTGATTGAACGATTGATAAATTCTATTATATATCGTACTTTGTGTAAAGTTGGCAAGGATAGTCTACATACCAAGTCAAGCACACATGCCATGCTAGGTTGCTTAATTGGATTGAGCAACAATTTCTTACTGCGCGTTTAGATATACTATATTAGTTTATGAGCACTTGGTATCACTCCGAACGTACTTCCCTTCTCATTACAGCACGACAAGGTTGTCAACAGTTAGATGTATGACGTATTATGGAATAGTACACTATTAACGTTATTATATTCAAGTGTTGTCTGGAATTTTATCTATAAGTGCGCATGTGTTGATTGTTTCGGGCTTGCCAACCTAAACACGAGAAGAAGGCTACTTTGTGATTCTTGGTCTCGCAACTTCTCACCTACTTGCCAATATCCCATTTCTCATGGCTAATTAGTCATTTTACATGACTCACCTTTTATTATTGTTTTTCTCTAACCCAGATCCCCAATTATAATTATAATTATAATTATTTTATATTCACCATAAAATACCCGGATACAATAAAAAATTTCCTTTTATAAAAACAATTATTTAATGTTTTATTTCTTCGAGATGACTTCAAATTAATTATTATATTCCAAATTTAAAGGGCTGATGTTTTGGACCTTTCCAAGGTATCAGCTTCTAAGTGACACCTAACAAAGAATATTTTAACACCTCACCTCACCCAACCAACGAACCCCACCACTACACCACCACCTCCTCCTCCTCCTCCTCTTTTTTCTCTCTCTAATACACGCAGACACACAGTAAAATGAATGCATTTTAAGACCCAGATCTTAACTTCTAAATTACATCACTAATTCAGAGTCTGTACACAAGTTGCATTGCTACCAATAATAATTGTAGTAATAACTGGTGAGTGGGATTTTTTTATTATTCACTAGCACTGACACGTATGTAATGTGTATGTATTTGCGTATGTATAGTTCATCTTTCGTTACATTGAAGTTTTGGCAGTGGATTGCGTCAGTGAGGAATTAAAAGTTTGTTGACTTTTGTTCTGTTGTTCATTTTGCTTTGTTTTCTGGATAGCAATTGAAATCTCTCTTTCTCGCTTCACAAGTTGCGTTTTTCTATTTTTTCCCCGCTTTTTCTAAAAAAAATAAATACTATGCTCCTGGGTTTGAATTTTGAGAGTATCTTTCATCTTCTCTTCTGTTTTTTTTTTCAGATTTTCACAGCTGTGGCTCTGTTAAATCAGTGTTAATTGGTAATGAAAAGTTACTATCATCTCGTATTCGCAATTATTAAACCATTTTGTGAATCTTCGTTGCAATGCATTTGTGTTTAAATCTTAATTCAGGAATGCAAGTTTACAATGGTTAAATGTTAGTATACATTTTTGGATTCAGACAATATTACTAATTCTGTTCCTTTCTGTGTTGGGAAGATGAGTTTTCCACTGATTTTCTATAGTAGTTATTTATTTAAGATAGAAAACTTTCAATTATTTTGTGAATTTTTTAAAGGTGGATTCGTGTACTTTTTAGATGGAGTGGTGTGAATAATGGCCTGATTTATTGTTGTTTTCATATTCTTGATTATGGATGCTATAAGCTTGGGCCAAATTTTGAGCCCTGCACGTAACAAGCGTTTTGGTATTAATTTGTTATGTTATGGGAATGTCACATTCATGTTATTTTTGCACTCTTTCTAATGGCCTATCATTTTCTTTATCCTCACTGGCTTATTCTTGATTATTTTTGGTAGTTGCAGGGCTTACAATTTTCATTATTTTTGTAATGTAAAATCTTCCTTGAAGATTTGACAGTAATATCTTTTATATGTTTATCTAATCCTCCAATTATTTGTTGTCGAAGTTTTTTGATTGTTTAGGTCTCAACTACTCTCTTTCTTATTTCTCAAAATCTTTTCTCAACTTACAATTGAATCTTAAAACCCCCACCATGTTTTCTCCCTTGATTCTGAGACGGTAAATGTATTGACTATTGATTTAAGTTTGTTCATTGAACCATTTAGTCGATCTTCAGACATTTTTCCCACGAAGGCAACTGTTTTGTGCGTAACCTGTATTTGTTCTAGCCTGCTTAGTTAAATTCGTGACCATAGGGAGTTTTGGCATGCATATGGCTTCAGTTGGTTAGTTGGATAGTAAAGTTTTGAGAATTATCTTTGTTTAGTCTCATTGGTAAATTAACTATTTTCAAAAGCAAGGATGTGGCACTGTTGAAACATCTAATTAGGTCTTTCTAGAAATGATTCTGCATTTTACTTCACAGTTTTAAACCATAAATCCTGGGTCTCTAGTTGATGGAGAAGTATTTCTACAATTATAGATTGACTTGTTTATAAAGCTTAAGGCTTCCATATAAGTTCACTATGTGGTTTGTCCTTGGCCTATGTTGATGGTTTTTCCTTGGTTCTGGTGCATTATGCAGTTCAAATGATAATACTTATCTCGTGAGAATTATGTTAGCTGACCATTTTGTTATCTTGTTTGCATCGACAGACTGCAATGGATAAAAGAAGTTGGCCCTGGAAGAGAAAATCATCCAATAAGCAAGTGGCTGAGAAAGCACCCGCTACTGCACCAATCTCTTCTACTGCCCCATCAGATGGAGCTACAACTCAGGCTGATCAGGTTTTTCAATATCATATAGTATGCTGTGCTTGTATTTAAGAAATGAACAAACAATTTATTCCCCATAGAAATCTAGGAACAAGAATATTCTTTTCTGAACGTTTATTTAAGCACAATGTGGATAGATTTTAATATATAAGTACCAGTGGCTGGAAAGAATTTCTGAAGGATGTCTTTCTAGAGTATACGATTCATATACTCGATTATCTTGTTCTTTTTACGGCTTGATAATTGTGGAAATTAACTAGTGCAAAATTCCATTATGACTGATTTCTCCTATCTGCATTCGCAGTTTTACTTTAGATTATTGATTGGCTTAATAATTTCCCAAGCAAGTTGCTTTCACCCTTTCCTTCTCCTCGTTTCTTTGGGCTGTTCATTTTGAAGATTTTGATTATATTTTTTTCTTCTTTCATGGTCTCAATACTTGTACAGCATTTTCTGTGCAAGAATACTAATAAAACTACTACTTTGCTTCCTAGGCCTTTTCAATTATGATCAAAGTACTTTGATTGTTGCTTATATCCTCATTATGAAATGTTATTATTTGTGGACAGACGAAACAGGATAACAGAAAACCAAAGTATGTTCAAATTTCAAAGGAATCGTATACACATCTTACTGGATTGGAGGATCAAGTGAAGTCCTACAATGAACAAGCGAAGACCTTGGAGGGTGAAATACAGGAACTAAATGAAAAACTATCCACTGCCCATTCAGAAATGACTGACAAAGAAAACTTGGTCAAACAACATGCTAAAGTTACTGAAGAGGCTGTCTCAGGTTTCATGTCTATCTGACTCGTACATTTTAAAAAGCTAATAAGTTATTTAGGTTATTGTTACATTAGTTTTTCATTTCCTCAAAACAATACTAACGTGTTTGGTAAGGTGGATTAGATGGCACCAAATAGTACTAAGAAAGAAAATTAAGTTAAATCTTGTTATGTTATACTGTAAAGTCCTTTCTAACACTGCATACCAAATATGTAGTATAAGGCCATCAAACTTAACTACTGAATTATTTCAGGTTGGGAAAAGGCTGAATCAGAAGCTGCAACATTGAAAAATCATCTGGAATCAGTCACTCTGTTAAAGCTTACTGCTGAAGATCGGGCATCGCACTTGGATGGCGCTCTAAAGGAATGCATGAGACAGATACGACTGTTGAAGGAAGAACATGATCAAACATTGCATGAAGTTGTTCTTAACAAAACAAAACAGTTTGACAAGATGAAGCTCGAGCTGGAAGCAAAAATAGCTAATTTCGAGCAAGAATTACTCAGGTCTGATGCTGAAAATTCCACACTATCAAGGTCTTTACAAGAGCGCTCTAACTTGCTGATCAAGCTACGTGAAGAAAAATCACTAGCTGAGGCGGAGATTGAACGTTTGAGAAGCAACATTGAATCCTGCGAGAAGGAAATAAATTCACTCAAATATGAACTCCATATTGCTAGGAAAGAGGCTGAAATCTATAATGAAGAAAAGAACATGAGTGTGCGGTCAGCAGAAGTAGCAAACAAGCAGCATCTAGAAGGAGTAAAGAAAATTAGTAAGCTTGAAGCGGAGTGTCAAAGGTTACGAGTTCTTGTTCGAAAGAAATTGCCCGGTCCAGCTGCACTGGCTCAAATGAAGCTTGAAGTTGAGAATTTGGGCAGGGATTATGGGGAATCCCATTTAAGAAGGTCTCCAGTAAAGCCTTCTACTCCTCATTTGTCCCAGATGCCTGAATTTTCGCTTGACAACATGCAAAAGTTCCAGAAAGAGAATGAGCTTCTTACAGAACGTCTATTAGCAATAGAAGAAGAAACAAAGATGTTAAAAGAAGCATTGGCAAAGCGTAATGGTGAACTGCAAATCTCTAGAGGTATATGTGCGAAGACAGCCAGCAAGCTTCGAAGTTTAGAAGCACAACTGCATGTTAATGGTGAGCAGAAAAGTCCTTCAAAATCTAAAGATCAGATCCCAATTGCAGGTTTATACAGTCAAAACACTAGTACTCCACCAAGCTTTACAACCATGTCTGAAGATGGAAATGATGATGCTGTGAGTTGTGCTGGATCATGGGCTACATCATCGATGTCTGACCTCTCTCATTTCAAGAAGGAAAAGAATTTCAATGGTTTACAGAAATCTCAAAATGCAAATAATCTAGGCCTCATGGATGACTTCCTGGAGATGGAGAAATTAGCTTATAATGATTCATGTGAAGCAGTTTCCACTTCAGATATATCAGTTAATGAAGGCAACGCAAAACCAGAGATTGTGAACCATGAAACTTCAACTGAAGTCACCTCTGGCACAGATTTCCATTCTAGGGAGCATCGTGATTCAGAAGCTTTGCTACAAACTGACCTTCCCATCCTTGTGAAGCTGAAATCAAGAATTTCGATGGTACTTGAGTCTAAGTTTGAGGAGAACGACATGGAAAAAGTTTTACAGGACATCAGACGTGTTGTACAGGATATGCATGATATTCTGCATCACCAGTCGGCAAATTGTGTTGCGGAGGCAACTGTTTCTGACATTGTAGTTGATAGCCAGACCTCTGCCGAGGATGCTGAGATAACTGTAGAGAAGGACATGTCATCGTCTGGAGATGGTAAACCATGTATTGATACTGCAAATATCATTAACCAAGAATTACAAGTTGCCATTTCTCAGATATACAACTTCATAATGATTCTTGATAAAGAGGCTAAGACCATACAGAGAACGTCTCCAGATGGCAATGGTGTGAACCAAAAACTGGATATGTTCTCTGCCAAATATAATGAAGCTATAAACAACAGGACTGATCTGATTGATTTTGTTCTTGATCTTTCTCATGTATTAAGCAATGCAAGTGAGCTTCACTTTAATGTACTAGGATATAAAAATTCAGCAATTGAAACAGTCAGTTCTGATTGTATAGACAAGATCGCCTTACCAGAGAACAAGGGTGTTGTGGACTTATCTGGAGAAAGATATCCAAATGGCTGTGCTCACTTTTCTGATCCCAATTCTGATCCTGACTTCCTTAATGATGGGATTCTAGTTCCAACCTCTGATTCAACTGCTACTTCATGGAAATGCTCTTTGGAGGAGTTTGAACAATTAAAATTGGAGAAGGATAATATGGCAACTGATCTTGCTACATGTACTGAAAGCTTGGAAAACACCAAGTCTCAGTTGCTTGAAACAGAACAACTTCTTGCAGAGGTGAAGTCACAATTAACATCAGCTCAAAAGTCCAACAGCTTGTCTGAGACACAGCTCAAGTGCATGGCTGAGTCATACAAAACACTTGAAACTCGGGCGAAGGAGTTACAAACTGAAGTAAATCTCCTCCATGGAAAAATAGTAAGTCTTGATAATGAGCTACAGGAGGAGAGAAGAAATAATCAAGATGCCTTGACCCGATGTAAAAATCTCCAGGAGAAGCTGCAAAGGTTAGTAACGATTTTTTTCCTCAAGTCAGCTTCCTGCACTCATGTTTCTTCTAAACCTGACCTGGATTTTCAAGGGCTCAACTTACATTGTTAGAAAGAATTTTTCCAGGTTTAGACGAGCATTTAGGCTGTCTGTATATTGTCCTGAGGACTAAGGTCTATTGCACAGCATCTATTGTATTTATATACTTGCAATTACTTTGCTTAAATTGGGTAAAAGCATTGTAACAATTGACCAGTTCATGTTCGGCAGACGATCTCGTCGATTCAATTGTCTTTACTTGTCTGTTTTAAGCTTTTTGGTTAATAGTTGTTTTTAGCTCTCTCTGATTATCTATGCAATTTATTGTTGAAATATTGAAATCAAATTGTGGACGACTGAAGTTTTTGCTCTCTCTAATTCCTGATGGGGTTGGTCTTTATATTTTTATTTCAGGATTGAGAATTGTTCAACAGCTGATAATGATGCCAAGACTAACCAGGTGATGCTCCTAAACCATCTTGCTTTTTCAGCATTTAAGCCATTAAGTTATCTATAGTCAATACGATCTCAGTTTATAAAGTTTTGCCCTCAAAGCTTTATGTGAGACATGTTGCTTTAGCATGCATAATTACTACTAGTAAAATTGTTATGAACTTTTAACCACCAAGATCTGTTCCTATTCTCTGTACTTCCATGTCAGCTTCTTCTTGGGTTTCTTTGTTGTAAATATCAAATATTTAGTTTCTTATTGTAAATCTTTAAATCCCTGTGATTAATTAAGGACTTCCTGTTGATGTGTTATGGAAGCTTATACCACACATTATTTTTGTTTGTACCACAAACTGAATGGAGGTTATGGAGATAGACTCTTCAGATAGATCAATGTTTTTTCATGAAACCTGCAGTATTTTGTGGACAGTGTGGGCAAAATTCCAACCACGTGGAGTTAACAAAATTATATTCGAAATTCTAAATTGATACCTTTTTTTCTATGCAATTGAAATTTTCACTCGTATCGAGAAAAAGTAAAGAATGCATGAATGATTTAAAAAAGTTGGGTCTTGGTTTTGCTCGAGGATTAGATTCCTCAAGATAAACCTTAGTTTGACGTTTTCAAGAAACAAAACCTTGATTAAGCCTTATCCCTTGGCTCCACATGGATTCTTTTGGTAATTCCTTATTCTAATAATCCATGGAAAACTCGTGTATTTTTGTTGCTATTTGATGTACATTTGGCCTTCCATTCCCTCATTTTACCATTTATACAACAATATCATCTTTCTAAACGGTGAATATAGTATACTTGTTGGAAAGCATCTAGCACTTCTATCAATTTTCTTACAACTTTTTGTTTCTACAATTGCCCCTCGAAACTTTCTTTGACTAGAATAGTCAAATCCTATAAGAACCTATCATTTTCTCTTTCAGGAGAAAGAATTGGCAGCTGCATCAGAAAAACTAGCCGAGTGTCAAGAAACCATATATCTTCTGGGTAAACAGTTGAAAACTTTGTGTCCTCAATCAGAATCCACGGCTTCTCCGCGTAGTGGAAGGAGTGGGAAGGGCGAAGGCTCCAATGAGGAAGAACCAACCATGACTTGCACAAATTTGCAAGATACGGATCCAGTTGAGATAGATGCCGGTTCTTCTATCAATTTGCAGAGGGCATGCTCCGAGTCTCCCCTAGATCTGTACAATTCCGTGTTTAGTCCATCAGACTCTGAAGCAAACAATCTATTGAGATCACCAGTCAGTTCAAAGCGTCCAAAACATCGGCCCACTAAGTCAGGCTCCTCTTCTTCTTCGTCTACCCCCACCCCGGAGAAACATTCTCGGAGTTTTAGCAGATTTTTCTCCTCAAAAGGGAAAAATGGCTACTAAGGCTGCATTTCACTAGCTTAAAATTACCGTCGTATGGCGTTCTATGGACCGTGTAATAAAACTAGTTTTGCATCAATTTGAACTTATGTAAATAATGATCAAGATCCTTTTACTTATCATACTTGTAATACAAAACTTAATTTTGTGAAGGTTGATTTCAAAGTTGTCTTTCAGGCTAAAATTTGAGAAACTTCTGCTCAAGTTTGAATCAGCCAGCAACTATGGTGATACCTGTCTACTAGGATAGTCTGTTGTAGAAGATTATACAGTCGATTCCGATTTTGTTGGAAACTACTTGTTATAGAAAACTCATCTGTTTTCATTCATCCTCATCCTCATGCTCTACAGATCTATTTTTTGCAATTTTTGACGTTCACCTTCTAATAGGCATGAACTCATTCATGAATAGCCTGAAGTCTCCCCAAATCAGAGAACTCAAATATAAAGATGTACTGGGTGGCGTAAAATGTATTGGGAGTTATGGACTAAAAAAGATGAAGAACCTTAGTCATGCAACGAGTAGACACTATTTTGCTGTTCAAAAACTGAAGATATTAGTTAGCTTTCAACCTGTTTGTCAACCATTATTTGAGGAAAATATAGCTTTAAATAATGATTTTTAAGAGAATGTATAGGGGAAGGATTTTGATGTTACATGCAAAATATTTTGTAAATGTAATAATTCTCTGTCAGAGTACAATGTAATAATTCTCAGTCAGAGAGCACATGAAAATTAATACTCTTATTATTGAAACAAACATTTATGCCCTACTACCATTGCCAACTCCCAACACAACTGGCTCCACCCCTTCCACGAACCAACTGTAAAATAACTCTTAAGAGATATTATGATCTTCGTGTACCGTGCTTTCGAAAAGTGTGAATAAAACGTTATAAAGATGATTAGCTAGTCTTTATCACTGTGACGTGTTTTGTAAGTCTGACGAAGTGAATATTTTATATATAACCAAGTCGATTTTTTCTAAGTATGGGAAATGGTAGGATGGTCGAAAGACTAACCAGCATTGTTTGGCAGTCAAAATGATGAAAATGAAGAAGGAAAAAAACACCCACCCATGAAGTAAATATGATTAATCTCACCCATAAGGTTGATGATGTGCCAAACAATTTTTTACGTCAAACAACACAAAACTAAGAAGGAAAAAAATTAAAAATAAAAATTTAATGGGGTTTATTTAAACAGATACATGACATCTGTTCGATCACCCTACTATTCTGCACGTGAATATTTTTTTCTATGTAAATTTGGTCCGTGTGGTACACATAGAGGTGTCCATAATGGACACTTGTGTCCCCCCTATTGGGGGGAGCCTGGTGGGCTCGGAGCCCCCCCAATAAGGGGGACACATGTGTCCCTTATGGACACCTCATAGCACAATCCTTTAATTATTAGGATTAAGATGTGCATGGAGAGCTTAATATTTAAAAAAAAAAAAATTAAAAAATGGCTCCTTTAGGACACCATCCCAGAAAGCTGCAAGAAATCCTGAATGAACTTTTAGTACTCTACAATGTAAAAGTTTTCAAACAGTGGATAAATTTCTAACAAGAAAACACACGTGTAATGTTGAGATTTGAGATTTCATCTTAAAATATCAATGTTATTAAAATGAATAGTCCAAATTCTTTTAAATTAGTCTATATATTCATCTTTATTCGATGTGAAATTTTATCCCTTAACATTTCCCTTCAAGATGGTGTCTCGTTTGAGCAGACCAATTTTGAAATTCGTGTGCTCAATTTTTTTTGAATCTTAATCGGATCGAATTGCACGTTGGAGTTTAACGAGCTCTGATATCATGTTAAAATTTCGAATTCCATCTTAAAAGGTCAATCTTATTAGGAGGAGTAACTCAAACTCTTATAAATTGATCTATGTATTCATTTTTATTCAATGTGGAATTTTATCTATGTAGTTCTAGTCTTATTTTAAAAATATAATAAATATACAGAAAATATGAGATTATAAATATATTCTTCTACTCAAGTGCCCAAAATTTAGAACTTGGTGATGAACTAAGAAATAACTAAGCTTAAAAGTAGTCGGTCGAAGCTCAATAAATTGTTGTCCTTAAAGACTGATCTCCTCAGAATACATAATGTTGTGCAACAGGAATAGGCGCCCGGAGAATTGACGTTCATTTTGAACATGGATGTATCTACTTAAGAATTATGGGATATAAATGAAATTGAAATCGTGAGATTTACTGCTATTCATTGTTAGTACCTTACACTTTATCGTAAAAAATAAAAAGAGACTATTTTATACATCCACATGCGACGAAGAACGATGATGCCTTTTATTTGTTTCATCTTTCAAATATGGAGAAACATTGCTAAAATTGGAAGAAGATCTCGTCGCGAAGGACCTTTTTTTTTTGGAGCGAGATGTCCAATTGGTACGGACAAACGAAAGTAAGAATGGGCTGAAAGGACCACAATTCCATTAATTGAGATTCAGGATAGGATTAAACATGGTTGATAGATTTAATGATGATACAGTATCTATCTTTTCCATCCACGAATCAATAGACAGTGAAGTAACACCAGTACTTAGGATAACAAATAATTTCACTGCCCAAAAGTCAAGTTGCTCTGGAAATTTTGGGACCATTTTATTTACTACTTGCCCGCCCATCTCTTAGATTCCACACATATAACCATCAAGTGTACCATAGCGACGAATACCTTGCGACTGTGATGTGTTTAGTTGCAAAGTCGTGTTTTTCTTTCATCGCAATATTCCTGATTTGTTCATACAAAGTTATTAGATTTCGAGAGAGAAATAAAATGAAAGCGTGAAGTATATATTGTTCAAGAAAAGTATTATTTTCCGAGTTATATTATCTAAAAATTTAACTGTTACGGAGGATAAATATTTATTTATTTATATTTTATAAATGAACAACTGTACGTACTTTTTACCTCATCTGGTACTTGACTATCTTGCGTGCAAATTTAAATTATGTCTTTATTTCCTTTGATAACCAGTAATTTCTTTGAATGAAAAATGAAAATGAACAAGAGAGAAGCTAGGTAAACAAGAACTGGAATATAAGTTTAAATTGGAGAGGATCAAATTACATAATTAGTACTCTCACAGGGAACAAACAAACACCTCTGTGAGGAAAAACCCCTTTTCCCTATATTTACATAATCTAAACCCAAATCTCATCATGGGTTCTGAGTTAGCCAGTCAACAGTTAAAAAATTAAAGTAGAAAGAAAAAATTACAAAAGAAGTAAAGCAGCAGCTTCTTGATCTCTCTCTTGCAGTAACCTGAAAATTATTTGAAACTTTAGATTAATTCCATCTTAGCATTGATGTCAGAGACTGAAAATCATCTTCTTTACAAGGAATGGTGAGTCCCATATCATGATCAAATCCAAATTCTTCTTCTGCACGTTGCAGAAGCATCTGAAATTCAGGTTTATTCAAGAACGATATTGGAACAATGTATCTGCTTCTGTTTTCCCCAACATACACTACAAAATGCCCTTTTGGGACGTCCACAGGAAGCCCTTCTTCATCATATCCTGCATGTTTCTTCGTTAAACTCGAGCATCTCTTCATAATCTGCTTTATTACTGCTGCTTGTGACAATTTGTTTGATTTTCTGATGGCCATTTTTGGATAAAAAATAAGTGAAGAAGCAAAAAAGGTGATCAATTTTTTTCTCGATTGAGGGAGAGGGGTGGGTAAAGAATAGACTGGTGTGGTGGGAATGCAAGTGCGACCAAAAAGGGTTTATATAAAAGAAAAGAATGCCATGTGTTGGGGTGGGTGGGGGTGCTTTGGGGTACTGTAATTTAGCTGAAGAAAACATGATGGGAGCCAATGTTCTCGGTTTTATTGACTCATGTTGCCTTTCGCTAGGACATGGGGTCCCGTTTAACTCTCTCTCTCTCACGCACACATCAAGATAGTGAATTGCACGTAGAGAAACATCTCAAAATTTTCAAATAATTGCTCAAACTCACCTGGTGATTGTCTTGTGCCAAGGCAGTGTAAATGTGTAATCTCAAGACAATAATGGGAAAGACACTTGTCCTCTGAATTATGTCTCGAATGCATTTATGAGTTTTGTTTTCGAGATTCATGTTCGTCAATATTTCATTGTTCAGTTTAACTTATCAAACACGTTAAAAAGACGTTCCGACACTTGGAATCCCTGGTCTTCATTAGTGCTTTAGAAATGTCAAGAAATTGCATGGAACTGAGTATCGAAACTTGCCTACCGTCCCACACAAGGCAAACCTTTCTCTCACGACCAGCTCGTCTATAATTTTTCTTCTACAGTAACTTTAGGCTCCCCCACTTTAGACCATTGGCATTGTTAGGCTTGTGAGTTGTGATTCTGTTAAAAAGGTGACAGACAAAAATCAGTGACTCACATGCAACTACGTGAGTACATAGTAGTTTACTGTACATTTATTTTAGCAAATATATTCCATACTATACAAACTTTGGTCCACAAAGGAAATCAAAACTATAAAAATTAACTAAAGAACATAGTCATCACAAGTTTGTAGGTATTCTTGAACAAGAACTAGAGCGCATTAGGCCCGTTTAAAAATTAAGAGTATCTTTTAATTAAGTGCTTATTTTGACTTTATGCAAATGTAATGTCGAGTATATTTTTTTAAGCAGAGTTAAACATACTATTAATTGCCCCCTTTGGCCCGCAATTAAATTAAATTTTATTTTTTTCTATCTTATTTTCAACTACATAATCTTTCATAAAATAATATTATACGTAAATCGAAAATTTTTCTTTCTTTTTCAACTATCCATTCTCCAAAAAAAATACTATTTCGGTCATTAAATTTTGAAATAATGGGGGCCAAACGGGGCATACTTACACAAGAATAGTTATCAATTTTTTTGGAAATTAAAGACTAATAATTCCCTGATCTTTTGAAGTAATTATTTATTTTCTTTTTTCTTAAAAATTGCTAAAAAAAATTTATTTTTGTTTGGGATAGCTTAAAAAATTGTTAAAATTAAAAAAATTGAGGTAAAAGTTAACAGTTAGTTTTAACTCCATATATTACGTGATTCCATAATTTTTATCAACTTTTTAGTCGCATTCTTTGTTAACTTTTATTATAATTTGCTAAAAATTTTATCATCAAACAAACCTTAATAAGAAACTGACAATAAATGGAGAGCATTAAATCAAGAGAAATTATTGCCCACCAAACTGAGCTCAGCAGTCAAACTCAAATATAATCAAGAATCCAAAAAGGACTAAAAAGAACACTTTTTTCCCGGTTGAAACTAGAAATGGGGCCATGATATGCCCTCATTTGAAGGCTATCCCATGTTCTGTGAATGAAATTTGTTGCAGACTATGAGATTCAAACAGCGAAAAGTAGCCCCACCATCTTCTAGGCGTGCAGTTGGTAGCCTAGCTAATCACCGATCTAAGAGGATGATTTACCGTCTTGTAAACTTAAATTGATAAGAATACGACAAAGCGAAAAGTAGCCCCACCATCTTCAAGGCGTGCAGTTGGTAGCCTAGCTAATCACCAATCTAAGAGGATGATTTACCGTCTTGTAAACTTAAATTGATAAGAATACGACATATTTATTTATTTAAATTTAATCTTTTCATCGCATGTAAATCGGGTTCTTATATTTCCATCAAAGCTATGACGCGTATGAGTGACGAAAAAAGACTGATATGAAGCCCGTCTCTATCTAATATTATGTAAAATTTTAAATTGTTGGATGGAGACACATTTATTTATTTGAAATTAGACTTCGACACAGGGCTATCTCTTTTCTTCTTGTCCATTTATAGCGTGTCCAAGTGACAATGGTAACAAAGTATCTCTTTGGGGATGTGAAGAATTTTGAAACTATTCTTGAATCATCACACAAATTACACTAATATCCATAAGAATAGAACGGAAGGATGAAAAGGATTCTATGCACAGACATGAAAGCTCAAGAACTAAGCTCATTTTTGGCCCCGCATTCTAAAATTCATTTTTTTCTCAAACTCATTTTGAACAACAAATTCTCTCAATAAAATAAGTTTGCACGTGAATATGAATGCGAATGTGAAATTCTAATTAATATTAATTAAATGAATATGAACATTAATTAATTGATAATTAATTATAGTATTTATTACAGTTTGTAAATTAAATACATATTGAAAAACGAAAAGTAAGATATTATTCAAATAATTGAATTATAGTAGGACTATAATCGTCTCAAAAATCATTCTCGCTTGATGTGATATTTAATATATTATAGTTTAAAGATATTTTCGTCATTTTTTAATTATTTTTTAGTTGGGTGGTTGTATTACCATTTCAATAAGTATTAGTCCGTAATTTTCTTATTTACTTAAATAACTGCAAGCAAAATGGCATAAATATTCGGCCCCGTTTGGTTTGGATTAAAATCTAATTAAAATCTCAAGTTAAAGTCAACAGTTAATTTTAATCACATATTTCATGAGATCCACAACTTTTCAATCATTTATTTCATCAACTTTTATCAAAATTTACTAAAAATTTGATTTTTAATCTTTACTAAACAGGGGCTCAGTCTATTATTCAATGATATAATTATTCATTCCATCACATCACACCGTAAAATATATATAACTCAAATTTAAAGATACAAATGGTAAGATCATACATTAAAATATACCAAGAGCGAACAAAGTTGAGACCCTATGTGATTTCTTCGATTTTATTGGAACTAGTCAGAGTGAAAGTATGTCGCACTTATTCTGAAATGCTTTATAAGTGTCGTGAAAATAATATTTAACTCTTTACTTACCTTTTTGATCAAAATATAAGATAAATGCAGGTCTATAAGAATAAATGTTAATTATTATACATGCATGTAAATAATGAAATATATACTTGATTAATGTAAGTATTAGAATTACAACTAAATGCATAAATGAAAATGAATGACAAATATGATATATGAAAATAAATACTATTAACACGTTTCAAGTTGCTGAAAATTAAATGGTCATGAGAATTGACTTGTTTTCACCTGCAAAAAAAGTATTTTCGTACTTTGTTGAAAAAAATTGAATGTTGAATTATCAAAAGTCAAAAAGGCCATTAAATTATGCATTCTATAGGGCACCAACTGGATTGGCAGAAAATAAATTTTAATAGTTTATATGACAAATTG
>CAIGRN010030966.1:0-21996 GCA_903798345.1 Fraxinus anomala
CCTATACTTTTGATCAAGACAGTGCTGGGAGAGTACTTGGAAAGATGATTATTTTGCATGAATATCCACTCTCGATGGTTGAACATGTTGTATTTTAGTATATAGAAAATTATTGATTTGTTTGATAGAAATAAAAGTAGAATTGCAATCACTACTCATATGTGAACTTCTTACCAAAAGAAAGATTTCATGGCTATCACAACACATTTCCTAGATGATTCATAGAAGCTTCAAAGCCGAGATATGAGGTACATTTTAAGAACTAAAATCTTTTAAATCTTTATATTGTTGTAATTATTTTGCTTGTAGGTTTATATTTGAGCATTGTCTGCATACAGAGGAATCGTTCTAACACTTTGATGGATAGCTTATTCGATTGGAATATTGATCCTATGTTGTCTACTCTTATTGTTGATAATTGAACTACAAACAGTGCTACGATGCAATATGATTTCTGATAAGCTTCCTAGTAGATCGCTTTTGGTGAATTGTGATTTTTTCCACATGCATTGTTCTACCCATATGTTGAACTTAATTATAAAAGCAGGGATCTGAAATTACTGGGGATAGCATAGAGAAAATTCGTGAGAGGGTTGCGTTTTGGACATCAACACCAAAAAGACACAAAATTTGAGTTAGCTGTCCATCAGCTAAAAGTTTCGTGTTGTAAAGAATTAGGGCTTGATTGCAAAACTTGGTGAAATTCTACCTACACAATGCATCACTCTGCCTTAGACTAGTATATTGTTTTTTTTTTTTGTTTTTTTTTTCGTTTGAAGCTAAGAGAACCACAATATAGAAGTTTGCCAACTGATCAAGATTGAGATTTGGCCAGAGAAATCCGTGATAAGTTAATTTTGTTTTCCAAAGTAATAGAATTATTTTTGGGAACTAAGTATCCGACAACCAATATTTTTTCCCAAATAAAAACTTGAATTTATTTTTTACAAGATTTTAATTTTAACGATTGGACTTTTTGTGTATAGAAATCAAATTTTTTTTCTTTTATATTAATTGTATTAAAAAATTAAAATAACAAATGTATGAAAGTATGCTTTGCTGTAATGTATGTACCTGGCTGTAAATTGAAATGGAAGCTGGAACATAAGAGCGGGTCGTTAATGTAAGGGCTTTTGTCTAGAAAAAAAAACAAAAAAAATGAGAATTCAAGAACTTACAACCATTGTTTTCAATCTCTGTCATTGGATAAACATTTTTTTATAACACTATTATTTTTAGTTAAAGGAGGGCCACACCTTCGAGAATTTATTAATATGCCATCACTTGTGGTGGAGGAATATCGTGGTCACATGAAAATAATTAGAGCAGTAAATGAGGAAGTACTAATTCCTTACAATGAAAGTAAATGATGAAGAATAAAGCAGTAAACAAGAAAGTACTACTTTCTTTACAATAAGTACTAATGTAAAAAAAGACAAAAAATAAGTATTGAAGGTTAAAATGAAATTCAAACTCTAATACTGGGCAATCTATGTGTGTCAACTTATACTAGTGCCCTAATATGTTGTAGGTCAAGTGGTCCATATACCTGATAATCCCAACCCTCAGCAGCAAGAGCATCTGCAACCTGATTTCCTTCTCTATAAATGTGGGAGACTATATCTCTGTCGAAGGATATAATATCTATGATACGTCTAAGTATGTCTTGAATAATCCATGGTGAAGGGGGTCCATAAAAATACCAAATATGGGTGCAAGTGTCAAATCCCCTCGCCAATGCACTACTCGAAACAGTCCTCCCATATGATAAAAATAGATCATGTGATAGACCTTCCAAATCATACGTCAGGCTACCATGCGAATCCCCTATGCTTCGCATCATTTCTTGCGGTCCATAGATACCAAAATATCAGTAGAGGAATGATAATGCGAATGTGTCCACAACAAACATACTGTCTAGAATACCTCAATCTCTGAAATCTCTGTCTAACTCCCTCTCCTAAACTCATAAGTATTTGAAAAAATCCTCAAAATGATGTCATACTTGATTGGAAATGCTAATGTCAATGAAAATACGACTAATAGTATCAGTTTTGGAACAACACTGGCAGCGAGAAGCCAATAGGCATCCAATCCTCCCCGAATAACCACATCTACTGGAATGAGGCCCTGCCATAGTTTCCAGCAGAAAAATGAGATAGTGATTGGCAAAATGGAGCTCTATCGGTACGAATCCTGATACTAGCATCCCGAACATACGAGCTGCTATGTTGACTTGGTAACGAAGCTACCATCCGATGTATTCCGCCAAAAAATTCGATCTAGGGCATCTGTACATAAAATGTATAGCCCCTATCTGCTCCGCCATAAGAGGAGGGAGAACCTGTAATAAGCGTCCAATATTCCACCAAATATCATCATAAAAATCCCGTAGCCTCGCAGATGTGTGTTGTCTGTGTGGAAAAATGGATGCCAATGTGGTCTCACCCATTCAGCAATCACGCCAAAAGAAAATCTGACATGCTCCAAGGTGCCAAGCAATGTGTGCCTCTGTCCGGGAACCAACTAATTTCAGCCTCTTCCAGATAGGAGAAGCTAAGTAGAGAACTGCTGCAAATAAATGATGTGTCCCCATACAATACTTGCCTCGTAAGAAATTGGCCCAAAAAGATCTCTGAGAACAGAACAACCACCAGAGTTTCATGGAAAAGGTGTCCACGACATCATGTAATCTCCTAATGCCTAGACTACCCCACCTGTAGGAAGGCAAATTTCCTTCCAGCTCCGCCAATGTAAACGTCGTGCCTGTTCTTTGGAATTCCACAGGAATCGTGCAAAGATGCTCTCAAGTTTCTTTAGAATAGCTTTAGGGGGCTGGAGGATCTGAAGAATGTGAAATGGCATGGAGAAGAGCACTGAACTCAGCAAAGTAGTACGGCACCGATATGGTAAAAGTCATGAAACCCAACCTGAAATCCTGTCTCTAACCTTTTGGATAAGGTCATCATAATACAAACATAGATTAGTACAATGAATTCAAAAGCATCAAACATCTCTTGTTTGGAAGAGTCGAAACACAGCTCGACGAAAACTAGAAGAACGGAATTTGGCATAAACTTTTACTTAGGGATTCATTGTGTAATTGGTCTGGAGAAAAGTCATGCACAGAAGAAATGTGGCAGTGAGTATGGCAATAAAAGTCCACGGATTGCGAAAATAAGTGTGAATTAATTAAACAATAAATGTTTTGCTTTGCTGCTACAGGAAAATATAGTCATTGTCAGCGTTCAATTAATAAATAGTAAATGTTAGCTTCCCCATAGGACATGACATAAACCAGATAATTAATCGAAGAAATTAACAACCTTTATCCATAAAATATAATAATGTACATCATTTCATACACTCCTAATAATTGATCAAATATCGAATCCACAAAAGGAAATTTGAATTTTCAAATCCTCATTTAATCACTCATTTCTCCTATCAGCCAAGATGTGTAGAAACATGGAATATGTAGATGGGTTAAAAATATTGATAGTCCTCAGCCATCAATTTTGGTGTTCTTCAGGGGGCCAATGTTATAAATCAACCAGCCAAGGTGGATGACGCTCTAGATAATATCACAATACTACATTTAGCTATCTCGCTTGCTCTATAGTTAGCAACAAGCAAAATGGTGTTTAGTGCATCTTATGCCTATGCTTATATACCCATTTAGGTTTCTTGACCTCACATCCCTTGTGTTTGGGTTAACCAAGCTGTTTCGAAATGTCATTTTTTTGGGCATTACTAAGGCTATGTTTTGTTTGACTTGGTCAAATGGAGTGCTATGGTTTTCAAGTCAACCCAAGGTTAGGTAGTGAAGGCTATGTTTTGTTTGACTTGGTCAAATGGAGTGCTATGGTTTTCAAGTCAACTCAAGGTTAACTTTAGTCAAGGTAGGGAAGGCTATGTTTTGTTTGACTTGGTCAAATGGAGTGCTACGGTTTTCAAGTCAACTCAAGGTTAACTCTGCTCAAGATAGTGATATATTTTTGGGAATATAAGATTCTAGTTGGATTCATTCATTGTTGCCTGTCTTTTCTCCATTTGCGTAAGGTTATGCTACAAATAATTTTGCACACCCTTCACTTATTTTTTGTATGAAGTGCTTCGCTTGCTTGTTAATTTTTTTTTTTTTAAAAGTTGATATGTAAGTACATCTAAGTTCTGTCTACTAAATAACTCTTAAAAGATGATATTCAATTTTTTACTTAGTGAAATTTTCAATTTAAAATTTTTTGTATATCACATATTTTGAATCAATAAGGAATTCAAACGAAAACCATAAGAACAAGCCGCAAGAGTATGTCAAGGAAGAAACGAAAATGATGGACTGGCTGAGACTTCGTGAAGAAGTCAGCAAGCTGTAGCAAACCAAATGACAATCAATCTCAATATGGTTCGTGCGCTCATAGAACACAAAGTTTGTGAGAGATCTGAATGGCACTTTGATTATCACAATACATAGGGGTTGGAGAGAATGAAGGAACACCCATGTCTGCAAGTAACTAATGTAACCATACAATCACAGTGGTGGTGGATATCATAGCTCAATACTCTAATACAATAGAGAAACGGGAAACAACAGTTTGTTCCTTTCTCTTCCAAAAGATAAAGGAATCACCTAAAAATATACAAAAACCAGTAATGCACTTGCGATTAGTGGGGTTACTAGCCAAATCAGTATCAAAGTAGGTAATGAGAACTAAAGAGGAGGTCAATGGAAATAGAAGACTTTGAAATGAAATTAGACGAAGATAGTGCAAAATATGAATAGTAGTGTCCTAGTGAACTGTCGTAGGAGCTGAACCAAATTAACTAACTAACAATGTAAACAACATAAGCAAGATCCTGGCATGATCATGAGATAAACTAGACATCCAACAATGGTGAGATATAAAGTAGGATCAATAAAGGGTATACCGTCAGATGGTGAATATCGAGCGTTGGATTCAAGAGGAGTATCAGTATTTTTAGTATCAGTAAGATGAGCATGCTCAATAACATCTATGGTATACTTGGACTGGGAGAGAAGATAACCTCTAGGAGAAGAAGAAACTTTGATCACCAAAAAATAAGATAATACACCTAAGTCCTTTATTTCAAAACGATGAGCCAATTCTGATATCAAATATGAAATCCCATCAACATCATTGCCAGTAATAATCATATTGTCAACATACAGTAAAAGTAAAATGCGACCAGCTCAAGTGCATCTAAAGAATATGATAGAGTCATATGGCTGGATGTAAACAAAAGAGGTAACAATAGTGGAAAATTTCTCAAACCAGGTATGAAGTGCTTGTTTGAGGCCATAAAGTGCCTTTTTGAGCTTGCAAACATATCTAGGAATGTGAGAAAGACCAGGATGAGGAACCATGTAAACTTTCTTTTGAATATTTCCATTCAAAAAGGCATTTTTGACATTTAACTGAGGGAGACTCCACTGACGAACATATACAATTGTAATAAATGTACGGATAGTGGTCTTCTTGGCAATAGAATCAAAATTAGTCTCCTTATAATCTAGACCATACTACTAATTAAAACCCTCAACAACCAATCTAGCATTGTAATGCTCAACTGAACTGTCGATTGGTTTTAATTTTATAAACACATCGAGAACCAATAGCATGTTTACCTGAAGGTAATATTATCAAGCCCCAAATGTCTATAGATCAGAGAGTTCATCAGCCATAACCTGTTACCAAAGAGGATCTAGAATAGTGTCTTCATAGGAAGAGATTTCAGATTTGTGAATGGAGGTTAGAAAATAGCAAAATGACTCAAGATAATAAGAATGTGCAAAATCAGGTAACTGAGGCGCATGTGTACCTGCAATACATGAAGAATCAACAATACATAAGGTATAGAAAGGTAGTCTGCCAATTTGATCAAAGAATGGATCAATATGAATGAGGTCAGTTTTAGTCACGTCGTGAGTATTGTCAGAAATAGAAAAGAATGGAATGTGATCAAGAAACATAATATGACGAGATGCATATAATTTTTATTAATGAAATCAAAATAGCGATAACTCTTTTGTCCTTGCTCATAATCCAAGAAAACATAGATAGCAGAGCATATGTCAACTTACCATGTTCGACTTCCGGACGAAGAACAAAGCAAGTATAACCAAGACTCTTAATGAAGAGTAATCAAAAGGATGCCCATACAACGTTTCAAATGGTGATAAACTTGAAGTGTTGGAGGATGGAATCTTATTAATTAAAGAAAAAACAGTGAGAACTATTTTTCCCTAAAATTCATTGGGAATTTTGGCGGACAAGAGAAAGAAACGAGCAATTTCTACCGTGTGTCTATGCTTTCATTCAACAACACCATTTTGTTGTGAGGGTGTTAGTACACCAAATTTGATGAATTATGCCATTAAGATCAAAAAATTCAGAGAAATCAACAGAAGTATACTCTCCACCCAAGTTACATCTAAAATACTTAATTACAGCAGAATGCTAAGTTTTAATAACTGCTCTAAAAGAACGATAAATAAAAAGAAAGAAAGAAAGTTATTTCATAAAGCAAATCTAACAATAATGACTATAATCATCAATAAAAGACACACATCAAAGTGAACAAGATCAAATGGTGCAACAAAATGAAAAATATTTCAAGAAAAAGGTAAAGCCGAAATTTAGCTAATTTGCAACCACTACAATCAGAAATGTCACGAGTTTGCAAATCCCTCAATTGACCATTAGAAACTAAAAATTTCAAACAACTAGAGGAAATATGTCCAAGGCGAGAATGCCACAAATAAAAGCTAGAAAATGATGAATTCAAAGAGAGCATATAACCTTCATTGTCTATTGTCTATCTAATCAACTTCTGAGATCGAGGATCCTACACATGATAAGAAGTAGAAACAAAGAGAGCATATAACCTTCATTGTCTATTGTCTATCTAATCAACTTCTGAGATCGAGGATGCTACACATGATAAGAAGTAGAAGAAAACTAAACTAAGTATTCAAAATCACAAAATTGGCCAATAAAAATAAGATCAAAGTAAGAGCTAGAACATAATAGATATCAGAAAGCGATAAACTATGAGTGTTAATAGAACTAACAAATGCTAAAGACAATTGTGTGCTATCAACAATCATAAATACATATATGAGTTAGAAGGGCGCAAGTCAAAGAATTTTAAGTTAGATGACAAGTGTTTGGAAGTACTTAAGTCAAAGATCCATGAGAAAAAAATATCGAGGGACTCCGAGATGACAAATCTATATGAGTAGAGGCTGACATATCATGTGGTTGTGTGGCTACGAACTTCTGAAGCTACTCTACTAAATCAGTCAACATGAGACTGGAAAAAGTGGTGCTCCAAGTATAGATGAGTCACCAGGTATCATGGTGGCAGCTATGTTTACATTGGAACGATAGGATCACTGCTGTGGTTGTGGCTGCTACTTCATCAATAGCTTAGGACATCGAGACTTCCAATATCCCTTTTGTTTGCAAAAGTTACACTATCACTACCAACTTGCACATAAGCTTTGTTTTGTTTCTATGTGGACTGTTGATAGGGTATAGCCAACACTGAGGCGCTAGATGGAGGAAGAGATACTTCTTCTCCAAGAGATTTTAAAATGTTCCCCAGCTACAAGTTTACTAACCATTAAATCAACCGATGAAAGTAGAGAGCTATGTAAGATAGAGCCTTTAAGTCCATCAAAATCACTGCAAAGTGCCATAAAAACTAAACTAATCATTGCCCCTTTCTAAAAGTAATATATTTCTTATATGCTATTAGTCATGTTGATTCTGTAAGTGCCAATTCATCCCAAATTGAATTCATAGCAGTGTACCCATATCTTCTATTGTAAAGCCAATATATCAATCTCCAACTGATACCAATTTGCAAAGTTAGACTTAGTGTATAACTTCTAAATGTTATCCAAAACTTCCTTTGCTATTTCAAACTTCGCCGATTGTGTACCAATGGATTGCTCAACAGAATTCTGAATCCAAATAAGGATTTTTACATTGTTTGACTCCCAATTATATAAATCTATCATATAGTTCTCTTTTTCCCTTTAGAAAATTCCTTATGGTACTCTAATATGAGTAATTTTTACCATTTAATCCGACACTAATGGATTGAAGTGAATCATTCCTTTCAGTTACCATCATGAAATCAACAATAAATGACTACCAATAAAAAAATAACCGAATTTTAAGAAAAACAATGACAACCAATGCACCATCACGAACTATCATCGTATTAATCTGCACAGTACACTTATAACCAAGATAAGACCACCAAACGATCAGAAACTCACCAAGGAACAAATTTTCACTTTGAAATTACCTAAAAAAATGTGTAATTTGCCCTCACATGCCGCTAGAATCTCTGCCAACTCCGTTCATGCGCCTTTGGAATAATGCACATAATAGTTTGTACACACGTAAATCATGGATTGTCTTCTCGTCGCCGGGAATCCAAATATGATCTCCGATCTCCAAACGGAAGTTTCAGCGCTCAAGGACTAGGTTCTTCCATGTTAATGCATATGGAGATAAAAGTAGCTTAGAGTTCTAAGAACTGCGAGCGTGCACAATCGAAGGAGTTTTTCGATGATTTACAAGTTTACTGGTTAGAGTCAACTACGGTTTAGCAGTGTTTGGAGTAATTATAAGTTAATTATCTAGTGGATTTTATTGGAAAGTTTGCCTGGAAGCTTTTTATCTAGTTACAGATTTTCCTCCATTATCATATTTGGCATTATTTACTTTTTATTGTTTTTGATCTGAATATTCATGATTATTTAACCATATGAATTAATTGAATTAATTACCTCAATCATCTAGAAATAATTAATAAATGACTTGTTGCTTTTAATTGGTTTAATTCCCGCATTTGGATCTAAAATATTCGGCTAATTTAAACTTTCACATAGCACTCCATTTGACCAAGTCAAAACAAAACATAGCCTTAATAATCCCAAAAATTAAGACATCCCAAAACGACTGTTGTTGAACCAAAACACAAGGCATGTGAGGTAACAAAATCTCAGCTGCGTGTATAGGCTTAGGCACAAGATGTGCTAAACAACATTTTGCTTGCTTCTAACTGTCGAGGAGAGATTGAGATGGCTAGTTGTAGTATTCTGAATCATGGGTGGTTGGTTAATAACATTGGTCCCCTGACATTCAGGGCCGTACCTGTATTTCACGAGGCCTAAGGTGAATTTCAGAATAGGCTCCTAAATTGTAGCAAATAATCAAGTTTTTTCCCATTTATACGAGTTTTATGAAGTAAATTTGTTAACTTAAAATCAACAATAAAATAANAAAATCAACAATAAAATAACAAAATGAATTATTTAAAAAATGTATATTACAATCAAATAACAATGCAAAAATATTTTAAATGATCATTTAAATAAAACTCGTCATGCAATCTTAGAGACAAAAATATTAAATAATTTTGAATAGTCGAGTTCTTCAACCATTTCATTTTCAATAGTTAACATGATCAATCCATTCAATCTTTGTTGTGACATAGTTGATCAGAGATATGTTGTAACATAGTTGATCAGAGATAAATCTTGATTAATTTCAAGTTGAAGAAACTTCTTTTTGCTGATGCAACTGTAATCGGTATGATATTTGACTTACTTGTTTGATATTTAGCTGCTTTCCTAAATATTTCATTCCACAAGAACAAAAACTAACCAAGGTTTTTGTTTCTATTCTACAATATGGTTATAAGATATCTATGAAGCCAAATTTGTGAATAAAAAAAAAATGTCCAAACAATCTATTAACATAAAAGGAAAAATAATGAAAATAATCAATGATTATCAATGTTTCTAACTTAGCTATAGTGGGAGAAGATTTCCTTCCATTATATATGTATGGTAAATACACTTCACACTCATAAGAAATTCAATTTCACATAAAATAGTAAATAAATTTCTTATATGCAAAAATAATTAAATTTTACACACTTTCTCACTTTATACAGTGCTCACAGTCTTTAGAGAAAAAAAATATTGTTATTTCAACAACAATAATATATAATCTAAGGTCACAAATATTTTTATAATGTAACAGAATAAAATAAAAAAAATAAATCACATCACATTTAACCATAAATTGCACCCAATTACCCCATAGATGCCCAAATTCGTTTTAATTAATAACGGTTTATAGATCGGGAAAAGAAAAATTATATTCCACACACAAATCAATGATTCGATCAACAAGATATTGAAAAAATGTAATTGAATTTAGAGACAATACTATACAATAACCAATTAAATATATAAAATCTATCGGTCAGTGCAATTAAAAAACTAGGGTTAATAAATGACCAGATCAAAAAAGATGTTTGTAATGATGCATAAATATATACAGAGAAGGTGTTACACAATGGAATGAGTATTCCTAATCCAAAAACAAATTCTGTAATTTACAATATCATTGTTGAAGAAGTCTCATTGTTTGGAGCAATCGAAAATGAGTGAACAAGTATAAACGACAATAGATTTTTAAAATAAAAAAGAAAAATAATTTTTTTGGGCCCCCTAAAGAGCTAGGCCTGAGGCGATAGCCTCTTGGGCCTCTCCTTAGGTCCAGCTATGGTGTCATGGTGACAGCTACGTTAGCATTGGAACGATAGGATCACTGCTGCGATTGTGACTGCTGCTTCGCCAATAGCTTAAGACATTGAGACTTCCAATATCCCTTTTGTTTACAAAAGTTACACTATCACTAGCAACTCGCACATAAACTTTGTTTTGTTTCTATGTGGACGGGTTGATAGGGTATAGCCAACACTGAGGTGCTAGATGGATGAAGAGATACTTCTTCTGCAAGAGATTTTAAACATGTTCCTCAACTATAAGTTTACTAACCATTGAATCAACCGATGAAAGTGGAGAGCGATGCAAGATAGAGCCTCTAAGTCCATGAAAATCACTGCAAAGTGCCATAAAAACTGAACTAATAGTTGCTCCTTTCTAAAAGTAATATATTCCTTACATGCTATTATTCATGTTGATTCTGTAAGTGCCAACTCATCCCAAATTGAATTCATGGCAGTGTAAAACTCGAGAAAACCCATATCTTTTATTGTAAAGCCCCGTATATCAATCTCCAACTGATAGCGCTTTGCAAAGTTAGACTTAGTGTATAATTTATGAATATTATCCAAAACTTCATTTGCTATTTCAAACTTCGTCGATTGTGTAGCAATGGATTGCTCAACAGAATTCTAAATCCAAATAAGGATTTTTGCATTGTTTGACTCCCAATTATCTAAATCTATCATATAATTCTCAATAGCATTCATGAATTTCACAATAGTTCCACTAACATAACCCTCTTTTTCCCTTTAGAAAATTCCTTATCATGGTACTCTACTATGAGTAATTTTTACCATTTAATCTGACACTAATGGATTGAAGTGAATCATTCCTTTCGGTTGCTATCATGAAACCAACAATAAACGATTACGAATAAAAAAAAATCTCTAAATTTTAAGAAAAACAATGACAACCAATGCAGCACCACGAACTATCACCATATTAATTTGCACAGTATACTTATAACCAAACTAAGACCACCAAAAGATCAGAAACTCACCAAGGAACAAATTGTCACTTTGAATTTGCCTCGAAAAATGTGTAATTTGCCCTCACATGCCGCCAAAATCTCTGCCAACTCCGTTCATGCGCCTCTGGAATAATACACTTAGTAGTTAGTACACACGCAAATCATGGATGGTCGTCTCGTCGCTCGGAATCCAAATTTGATCTCCGATCTTCAAACGGAAGTCGGATTTGAGAGATATAGTGTATTTCTAGTGGCAACTCAAGACAAAGTTAGGGTTTTTGATTATTTTCAATTTCAACGGTTTTTTTGAAAAGGAACATTTGGGCTCTGAGTCATCTAAAATATCAAATTTATCCAAATATTAACGAAGCACTATAGGTTTATTTCTACTACACAACCAATTCTTTGTCCACAATAATTACATTCTGCTTTCTCATCTCCACAAATTTTAAAATGATTCCACACTAGGACCTTTTGTTTCCCTTCTTGCCTTTTACATCCATTTTCATATCTTTAGGTTCATCCTCTATTGGAATTGCATCATCGGCTTCGTCTAGAATTGGATCCATATTTGTAACAAAAAAAAAAAAAAAAAGTTAAAATATGGAAAGAAACAATAGGATAATATAATTTTTAGAGTCCATCAAATTATGAAAAAATTAAACTCGCGAAATTTTATTAATGTAAGATGCCCAAAAAGGAATAATTAACCCTTTATTTATAAAGGGTTTATATGGAAACTAGTTTAAAAGAACTAAAATTGAAAAGAATTCGAAATAAATTAAATGACAAAAATAACACTAAAACTTTAAAATTAGTTTTCGAGTCCTGAACGAACTCGAATGTCTAAAATTCATCATATGTGACATCAAAGTAGCGTGTTCAATCCGATTGGTCGTTTTCTTTCCGAAAATGTATTATGAGCCCAAATCGAAGTTTGAACGTGAAGTTGCAGTTTACTATTTTTTCGTTTTCGGTCCAACTGGTCCTGAATACGTTCAACCATTCGTTCTACATCATATTTGGTAGGTTATGAAATATAAGCAGAATTATACTAATCTGATTTTGGGTGATTTTTGAATATCCATAACCAGTACCCAAAAAACTAACAAGCATTGATTTTTTCAACATTTCTTAATTTGTGTCACTCAAAAACAATCAAAATCAGTGAAAAATACTGACAAACAGGTCCACAGTGTATACTGAACAGATTAAACAGTTAAAATCAGTGGAAAAAAAGGCAAACAGTCTTTTAGCGTATATTAAACTGATTAGCAGCGTTCCATTTTCTAGGTATGTATATGGTGAGAATTCATCATCTTCAATTACAATTTTACTCTCTCTGCTAAATAAAGGGAGGGGTTTTACACGGTGACAAACAACGTTTTTTTGTATGAACGCAATCAAGGATTGAAAATTCCAATTCCAAATCGAAATCCAACTCCAATATGTGTGAAAGATCCCTTCCCGTGTGGTAAAGTATATCACGAAGTGATGAAAGTGTCTCTTAATCTTTCTCAGTTGATTCAACGTTCAATTAATAAATAATACGTCAGCTTCCCCACAGGACATGACTAGACCTGATAATTAATTGAAGTAATTAACAACTTTCTTTTTCTTCATACAATATAATAATGTAGAACGTATTACATACTTCTAATAATTAATCAAATATCGACCGCACAGAAGGAAATTTTATTTTTCAAATCCTCATTCAGTCACTCATTTCAGCCAAGATGTGTAGAATCACGGAATACGTAGATTGGTTGGATGACGTTCTAGAGAATATTAGAATACTACGTAAAGCTAGAAATCTCCCTTGCTCTACAGTTAGCAACAAGCAAAACGGTGTTTTGCGCGTCTTGTGCTGAAGCCTATACGTGCAATGAGGTTTCGTGACCTCATATGCCTTGTGTGTGGGCTCACCAACAGTGGTTTTGGGATATCATTTATTTGCATGGACATTACAAAGTACGTTTTTGGTTTTGCCTTGGTCAAATGGAGTGCTACGGTTTTCAAGCTTAACTCTGTTCAGGATAGTGGGATATTTTTGGAGTTATTACGCTGCAAATAATTTTGTATGAAGCCCTCCACTTGTTTTGTATAACTTTTGTTTTTTAAAAGTTTGCCAAATTTTATTTGTAATTATACATTTCATTGAATCCACAACTTTTATCCACATTTTTACTAGACATTTTATGAGGTCTCTACCAACTTGTCACATTTAATAACACACACAACGCCAAAATATGGTGTTGTAAATTAATTTGTTTGGATAAGTCATCATATCGATTTTACATTTAAATTAGATGATGTTCGATTGTTTGTACAGAATTATGGATTTCAAGATGTATTGATATAAAATTATTTTTTACACTTTTATAAAAGAATTTATTATTATTATTATCAAATTGAGTACGGATTTGAAGATGTTAAAGATTGGTATGAAATCAATTTGACACCTTAGAACTTGACGTCCAAGGTCACTCAAAAACATATTTTATTATTGTTTTTGGGTCCATATAGGGCTCGGGAATTTAGTTAACTAAAAATCGATATTTTTTGTTAATCTTTCTTAGGAAAATTATTTAAACCATCAAACATTAATGAGTTCCAATGCATTTTAACACAAGTACTTAGCTGTCAAATTTAATGCAAAATTGAAATTCGTAATGGTGAGGGACATCCCATGTGGTAAATCATAAATGATGAAATGTATGTGTGCTTGATTACAGTTGATTCAACTGTGAATTAATGAATAATACATTTCAGCTTCCCCACCGGAGTTAAGTCCGGTCACAACCAAATAGTTGAGGCATCTAACCATCATTCAAGCTTTCTAAGACACATATTTTTTTTTTTTTTGGCAATTCTAGTATGTTTGGTGATAAATACGAAAACCCGACCAGAACATGCGGATCCTGAATTCGACCTAAATTTCATCATATCTATATATTTTGGAGGCGAAAAATAAGTTCATACATCAATTCAATAGAAATCATACAAGAATTTTGAAGATTCATTGTTCGGTTTCAAGATTCGAGCAAAAAATACAGATTTCTCCTACTTCTTCCATCTTTCTTATTTTCAAGTGATATTTTTCCAATTATTCTTATGTGATTTAATGTTAAGAATGTTAGGCTAAGTTTTTCATTGTAGTGGATGGATGATGAACTTTATTAGTTGTTGTTTTTAATCAAAACTCGTCGATTTAGTGATTTCTTGAGTTTCTTGATTATTTTTGGATTTACATTGTTGAATGTTTGATAACCATTTAGATAACTTTTTGCTTCTTCGTAGTGTTGGAAGACTCACAATAGATAGAACACTGCATATTTAACACACGGATAGTAGATATTAAGAATAATATTTGTGGCGTGTGCAATCGCGGGAAATAATCATATTATTAAATGCATGTTTTTCATATGAATTCGAACTAGGAATATGATCGAGTCGTGTTAAGCATATGTTTGATATTTCTTAGCATTCAAAATATGAACTCAAGAACTAACAACCATTGTTTCCAATATATGTCATTAGAAAAACATTTGTTATAACACTACTTTAATCGATTTGAATTATAATAATAAAAACATATATTAATACAATGAATTCAAATGCATCAAGCCTCTCTTGTATGGAAGAGTCGAAAAAATGTCGACTAAATATTGAAGCAATTTTTTTTTATTTTTTGACACACACCTTTACTTGAGATTCATTGTGTAATAGGTCTGAAGAAAAGTTAGAAAAAGAAGAGAAGAGGCAGCGAGTAAGGCAATAAAAGTCCACGGATTGCGAAAATAAGTATGAATTAGTTCAGCAATCCATGTTTTTGCCTTGCTGCTGCAGTGCTCCTCAATTCCAATCTTCACATCCTCAAAAATACTGTCAACCATAAGTCCACAAGTATCAATTTCTTTGATTACTTCCACAACTTTTTCATCACTGTCGAGGGCGCTGAAGAATATCTTCTTTTCTCTCAGTTCTTTCACATCTTCAGGTTTAACAATGAGCGATTTCAAGAAATTAACATAACATATTATAGGAATGTCAGTGTCTCTTTCTGGAGACGCTTCATATGCAATCATGTGTGTAAAGAATGTCTTGGAATGGTTATGGAATATAAAAACCGGGAGTTGAAGTTGCCCATAAAATGGGTAGGATTTGAACTTGATATTCTTCAAACAATATGAACTAGGTTTGAAGTGGATGCCTTTTGCTTTGAGATCAGTGACTGAATGAGATTGACGGACGTATTCCAAACATTCATATGGATTTTCTTTCCTCCACAGCCGCCGTTGACATTTGTTAATAGGCTGGACAAGTTTTTCTCCTGCATTATCCAATTCTTCGACAAGTAGTCGATGAAAAGCATCCAGAAGGTGAAGTGGTTGTTTTTTATCTTCTCGAATTCTTGCTAGCCTGCTATCCGCAAAAACAAAGAAACTTGAGAATTCAGAAAGTAACATAGATCCTACTCCATATATTAATTTAATCAAAAGTTTAATAACCCAGAGTGGAATTTGATTCTCCAGTAAATACATATCAACGAATGCAAATGTCATTACAGACATTCCTAAATGTTGACAGAAGTGGATAATTTTTTCATCATCTCCCAAGGCAATCTTCATAAGATATACAGAGAAACATGCATCCAAAAGCATCATTTCTGCTAGTTCTCCATCATCATATGCATCTCTAGAAACTCCAACGTAACAATTTCTAATCTGGTCGATCAATTTCAAGATCTGGGAGTAGAAGAATTGTTTGTCTTTGCCGCTGCTTGAAACAAAGATTGTAAGGACTTTTTGCTTGAATTCTTCTGCCATACCAAGTTCTGGCAAGCCATGGTAATAAGGGCCAAAGGAAACCATCTTAGGTGTGTAGTAATCTTCTTTGTTGTTTTTATTGAATCGCACAAGCTGGGGCACTTTATGTATTCGGCGACCATCGAAATACTGATGATGATCATCATCTTCATCTTCTGTAATTGGAATTTTATATTCGATGTCTCTGTTGTTATTTGCTGAACGGTCTTGATCATCCATTACATTCAAGAATTGAAATTTCCAATTGCTCTGCTTGATTTATACTGTTGAAGCAATGACCAATTAGAAACTGCACCTCTTTCCACTCTCTCAGAAAGTCAAATCCCGTGTTGTCAGACAAATATTACACATTTTCCACAAAAAATAAATCATGACATTTTCAATGACTCTTAATAATTGAAGTAGTTTCTATTCACTAAAACTTAAAACAAAATTTATCGTGGTCGTCAAAACCATTTTTTTATAATTTAACCACTTATAAAAGTTTTAAATTATTTAGACACACGTGCATAATTACACAATTAAAAACAACCCCGTGTTGTCAGACAAATATTACACCTTTTCCAAAAAAAATAAATCATGACATTTTCAATGATAATCTTAATAATTGAAGTAGTTTCTATTCACTAACACTTCAAAAAAAAAAAATTTACCGTGGTCGTCAAAACCGTTTTTTTTAAATAATTGAACCACTTATGAAAGTTTTAAATTATTTAGACACACGTGCAGAATTACACAATTAAAAGCAACAAATCACTTTTTAATTGTTTCTAGATGATTAGATCAAACAAGTCAATTTATCCTAAATTTGAATACTACAATCATTAATTAAAATAGTAAAGAACACCAAAGATGATCACGGAGAAACCTCAATTGGGTAAAAACTCCGGGCACTTTACTAGTCAATAATCCATTATAAATCGAAGCAAACTTACAGTACGGTCCAGACTCGTCTACCCCGTAGAACTTCTGTCCTCAATTCCTGTAGTCTCCCTTGATCCGACTAGAAGCGTGCTCCTTTAAGCAAATCCCGGTTCCTTGTATCAATTTATATCGTGTGGATTAAATGGTTTGATGTTTGATCAAAATATCTTGTATTTTTTGATCTGTGGTTTAATATTAAACAATATGGCTAAATCAACAAATAAATCAATGAATGTGTTTTGGATTTTCAAATGAATGATCTCTATGGAAATATGATTCAATACACTTTTGGATGTTCATAGGTTAGAATATATATAGGGAAAAGTGTTTAGGATGATAAGGATTGAAAAATCAAATGTTTGAAGCAAAACAGAATTTTGAACATCGACTTGTCGCTTGGCGTCAAGCCAGCGACACACGAGCAGCAGCTAAGCAATCGTCAGTATTTTTATCATAACTTTTTCTTCCGATATCCGATTGAAGTGATTCAAAATGTGAATTATTCTAGAAATAGCTTTATCCAAATTTCAATGTTTTCTATGTGAAAAAATACATTGCAAATTACAACGGAGAATTTGGAGTATAACTTATATGGCTCTTTAACACTCTTTGGGCTTCTAAATGCATTCCAATGATCACATTTGATAATCTTAAACTCCTTCAAGGACTATACTACCAACCAACTATTTTGACTTTAATTAGAACTCTGTAACTCATATTTTGACTTTGATTACAACTCGATAAACTCATAATACAATTCAACCAAAACTTGACTTTGACTAAGGAAATTGTCAATTACAAATTTAGAAATTGCTAATTATAATTTGGACTTAACAATCTCCTATTTTCGCATTCCGTGACAAAATCATATTTATTTCAAAGTCAATAAATCTTAAACTACCTTAAAATAAACTTTCCAAAATTTTCTTCAATAATATTTCAATTAGTTTCCCGAAACACATGAAAACCAAAATACCACATGAAAAGAAAAAAGGAAACTAAGAAAATCAAAATCATATAACTAAGTTAAATCAAAACATAATAAAACGCGTAACACGGAAACATGCAATATCATGTGAATTATAAACTTAGAAATAAATTATAGAATTTTATATCAATATAGACAAACACAAAACTATATCAATAATAAAATTCCAGCAAATATATTAAATGACTCCCTCTAAGTCATCTATCAAAAAATTAAAATTCTCCCCCTAACTCATATAATCAACTCCCCGAAATAAATATACATATCTCCCCATTTTTGTCACGAATAACAAAGGAAATACAAGTAATAATCATGTTAAACATAGAGAGGAATGAGTAAAAAAAATATTCACATGTATAATGATGCAAAAAATATGTAAAAACTTGTGATAGGAGAATAAAAATTTTCCAATTTTGAGACAATTGTTTTTATTTTTCATGAATATTTAAAATTATTTTAAACCTATATGTAGTAAATTGTATAAGTCATTCATGTGTGAAATGGTCATTAAGCTCACGTAAGCAAGTCTCAAAATCTTAAATCAATGAGAAAGGACGTGCGAAAAATCACTGATAAATAAATATATTCTTCAAAATATGAAGTCAAACTCAGTATTACTAGGACCTTTATAAATTAAAGAGCTCATAATTAATAGTATAAAGTTTTTCTTTCTCCCCCTATCTGTGAGCACATATATATGTGCATTTTTCTTTTAGTTTTTAAATCTTGTGTGCAGACTTTTCTTCATTAATCTTTCTACATGACCCATGTAACGACTTTTAAGCCGATAACTCCAAAGTCAGATGACTTATAGGGCACCAGGTATTAAGACACCTTGCAAATTTAATTACTCGTCATATAGGCAACGAAGAAAAGTATAGCATTGTCTCACAACATTTTATGTAATTCAAAAAGTTTTCTTTAAAACTCGATAGAAATCCTTTTTTTAAGGGGAATATACAAGAGCTTAGGCCAACTAGTTTAAATATCATTCCATATTTAAAGTCAATTCACCATAATAATGACCGTCATCCCAAATCTCAAACACGCGATCAAAACCAACTCATAAGAGTTTAATGTGTGTAGTGCATAAAATACATATAATAACATATACCAGTACTCCAAACAAGTGCTAAACAAATTAATGAAAATTTAATTTACCAATTATGAACCTAACTAGTACTTGATAGCAAATAACATCTCCAAAAAATATAGAAAATCTTTTCCTTTTTCAATTTCTTTTTTAAAATTTCATTTTTCAAGATAATAAATAAAATGCAAAACAAATAAAGAAAAAATTTTGAGTGCATGTATGAATATGTAGATACCATGAATAACGGAGATGGATGCACCTAACTACCAACTCAATAAGGCACAGAAATGCTCTTACCATGAAGAGCAACGTGAACAATACCATAATGTAAATAATTGTTTTGACATGTGAGTTCACTCTTTTTTATCCAAATCTTTTTAGAGGAAAATGTAATCTTAGTCAATTGATTCATTAACTCAATCAAGTGACTCACTTGATTAGTCAAGAATCTAATGTGAGTAATTAGATGTGGTTTATTTTTCATAATCAAGAGCTTACGACATTTAGGTCTCATGCGACCTAAAATACCACAATTATGACATGTGAGAATGAATTTAGAAACAATCATAGACTTCAAATTTTGAACCTTAGGCGGAGGAAACTTATGTTGTTCCAATGATTTCGGTTCTTGGATACCAATATTCTTGGTCTTGTTCCTATTCAAGAGCTCGCGACACTTGAGTCTTATGTGTCCAACCTTATCACAATGGTGACACGTGGTGTTGAACTTGAAAATAACTCTAGGTCTCAAATTTTGAACCTTAGGCATCGAGGTAGGTACAATCTTATTTTTCGAAGAAGAAGCAATATGTGAATTTTTTTCGTTAAAGCCTACACCTCTTCTATCCCCAATTATTTTATACAAACCTATCATTCTATCAATTTTCTTAGATCGACTAGAAAAAGATTGGAGTTGGGTATTTTATTTTTCTAGATTACTCAAAAGAGATTTAACCTTAATATCTAAGGACTCTTTCTAAACTCTTAACTCATTCAAAATTCTAGTGGATTCCTCAAATTTGGCTACAAGACTCTAATTTTCTAATTCAAAATTATTCAATTTTTTGAAGGTAGAGCGATTCACTTTTTCAACTTAAGGCATTCTTCAAACCATTGGTCATAAGCTTCTCGAATTTCCATATCATACTCAGATCCTGAATCAAAAATTGATTGACTCATTTAGATAAAATATTAAGTCAATAATCGCTATTAAGCTGTGATACCACTTGAAAGTTTTAAATTATTTAGACACACTTTCGAAATTAAACAATTAAAAGTAACAAGTCACTTTTTAATTATTTTTACATGATTAGATCAAACAAGTCCATTTATCCTAAATTTGAATACCACAATCAATAATTAAAGTAGTAAAGAACACCAAAGATGATCATAGAGAAACTCCAACTAGGTAAAAATTTCGAGCACTTTACCGGTCAATAATCTACTATAAATCAAAGCAAATTTATAGTACGATCCAGACCCGTCTAACTCTTAGAATTTCTGACATCAATTCATCCAGTCTCCTTTGATCCCGCTGGAGGTGTACTCCTTCAAAACAAATTCCGATCCCTAGTATCGATTTATTTTCGGTAGATTAAATTGTTTGATAATTGATCAAAAGATCTTGTGTGTTTTGATATGTGGTTTAGTATGAAACAATATGGCTAAATCAACAATTTATCTCCGGTAGATTAAATGGTTTGGTGTTTGATCAAAAGATCTTGTGTGTTTTGATTTGTGGTTTAATATGAAACAATATGGCTAAATCAACAAATCAAAGTTTTGATGAAATTATGGCTCAAATAATATGGTGGTTGAATCTTTGAATCAATGAATGTGTTTTGGATTTTCAAATGAATGATCTCTATGGAAAATATGATTCAACACAATTTTGGATGTTCATAGGGTACGATATATATAGGGAAAAGTGTTTGGGATGAAAATAATTGAAAAATCAAGTGTTTGAAGCAAAACATAATTCTGAACGTCGACCTGTCGCTTGAACGCCAAGCCACAGACGAGCAACGGCTAAGTAATCGTCAGTATTTGTATCATAACTTTCTCTTCTGATATTCGATTGAGGTGATTCAAAATGCATTGAAAATCTAACTCAAAGGGATACAATTATTCTAGAAATGGCCTTATCCAAATCCCAATGTTTTCTATGTGAACAATGCGTTATAAATTGATATTGAGAATTTGAAGCATAACTTGTACAGCTCTTTGATACTTTTTGGACTTCTAAATGCATTCCAATGATCATATATGATAATCTTGAACTCCTTCAAGAACTATACTATCAACCCAACTCTTTTGACTTTAATTAGGATTCTATAACTCCTATTTTGACTTTGATTACAACTCGAAAAACCTTTAATGCAATTCAACTAGAACTTGATTTTGACTAAGAAAATTGTCAATTACAAATTTAGAAATTGCCAATTATAATTTGGACTTAACAACTTAAATCTTGTTTTTGTTTCAATGACGTCAGTCCAGCCACCTCGAAAATCTCATGTGCTATGAGACATCGAAACTTAGCTCTGCCTTAGCTATTGAATTGTTACGGGT
>CAIGRN010030989.1:0-15080 GCA_903798345.1 Fraxinus anomala
AGAGCAAAGCAAGTGAAAGAGGTGATGAGATTGCTCGTTCAAGCTACGATTGACGATATGGCGATCGTGACGAAGAATGGAGCAAGTTTCATGTTGAAGTCGAGGTCAGAAAATATTTGGATCAATGTGATAAAAGCAAGTGAAAACGGAGGCCAAAGTTACTACTATGCGACCGCATAGTAGAAACTGGCATGCGACCCGAAACCAAGCAGGGGCATTTTGAATGCTCTATGCGACCGCATAGAACAAAATCTAGGAGATTTTTTCCTTTTTCCGCGAATTTCCTTATTTTACTAGAATTCTATTTTATTGCGATATTTTGTAATCTTTTTGAGTTATTTCCGGTTTTAACTAGAATCTAGGATTTACCTATAAATACTTCATCATTATTCATTGTATAGATCTTTTTGTCTAATTCAATATTGAGATATATTCGAGAGGGTAGTGTGCTTTTCAACCATTGTTCTTCATTGAACAACATGAACTTATCAAGTTAATTCTTGTGGCGTTCAACATCGGGTGCGGATCAACGTATTGTGTAATCAAGAGGTCTTTCAAACACCATTNATACTTCATCATTATTCATTGTATAGATCTTTTTGTCTAATTCAATATTGAGATATATTCGAGAGGGTAGTGTGCTTTTCAACCATTGTTCTTCATTGAACAACATGAACTTATCAAGTTAATTCTTGTGGCGTTCAACATCGGGTGCGGATCAACGTATTGTGTAATCAAGAGGTCTTTCAAACACCATTTTTGATTGGTTGCTTGATTCATTTAATTTTTGGTTCAAACTCAAAATCAGGATTATCTTTGGGCTTTCTTGGGATTTTCAATCTCGTTGTGGGTTGCGTAGTGTTCGTTGCTACGTGGTTCTCATCAACCTGCCACGGGTAGTGGCATGAAGAAAGAGTTGACTACGAACTGATGGTATTTGCCTTCATACATTTACAAGTCAAAAGAATAATGCTATTCATTTAGAGTCTAGATCATAATCGGTCTATGTCCAATGTACATAAATGCATTCCAACTTCATTGGAGACTCTAGATGAATATCATTACTCAAGTCAAAACGCAAAAAGGAAATAAACTCAGCTAAAAAAAAGTAAAAATACATTGAGCTAATAACTAGTAAAAAAATTTCATACTACAGAAAATCCATAAGGTATGCTTCCTACCCCATAAGAAAATTTAGATAAATCCGACTAAACCTCAATACCTGGTGTTTCAGTTTCGAACATTTCAAATGTTGAGAACGGAAATAAAAGGAAATGATATAAATGAATACCTCCAAAGCTTTGGTCACTATGGGAATAGCAGCATCAATCATTGATCCTTCTGCCTAGACATTTCAAGAAGGCACAAAACGGGAGTTAAAGCCCAAATGACGATTTTTAACAGACTCTTGCTAAGAACTCAGGCAATTGATAATTAGCAGTTACTAGATAACAGGAATTTCGCCACATTAATCATTAGTTATTGTTCCACGGTAATGAAATAAATGATGGATTGTGGAAGAAATTATCAAACTTTTCCTCATCATTCTATTATGTAGCAACTGACTCAGTGCACAATTTTCGTAAATGAATAGCTGCAAGACTCCTCCTACAAACTAATCAACTTAAATTATGTCTCCAACAAGTCCCTAGCATGTCTAGCATGGGCACAATTTCATAAATGGACTCGCAACCGCTTATGCTCCCTTGAATCGAACGCCGTAATCATTACAAATAGTTTCTATTCAACAAATTTGCTTCCCCTTAATAAATACATAGAAATACCTGAAAGAACATTGTGAGGGCATCAGAAGGGGAGACTGGAACAGAAACTGTCTGCTCAGCAGTGGCGGCAGCTGGCGGCGGAAATGCTTCAGCTTCAGCTTCCGCAACAAGGGTTTGTTCTTCCTCTGCAACAGACCTTATTTTTGTGGGTCTAAGAAACCTTCCCTTAGAAGAAGAAGCAATGGCGGAAATTTTGATTTTATTTTGAAACCGAACACATGGGAATTGCAATTGGGTTGGTCTGAAATTAGATGACGACGAAGTGAGAAGAATACGGGAATTGGGTGTGCAAATTGAGAATGCAGAAATTGAAGCCATTGTGAGTTATGGAGCAATAGTCTATCTATCCACAAAGGGGACGTTCCAATGGGGTTACATTTCATCTTGACAATCATGCTAGCAACATATCATGAACAATTTAAATTTTTGATAATTTTTTTTTTTTTTTAATCTAATCAACATTTGCCATATTAACCATAATGTCAAAAATCAATATACAAAGTGACATTTCCCTTTTGAAAATGTATTTCAATCGAGTCACAGAACTTTTAGAAAAATATCACAAAACTCAATATTTTAAAAATTGGACTGGCCGAGTCGCCCAATCAGTCCAACTTAAAAAATTGGAAACTGGGACGAAAATCGACCTAATTAGGCTTATGAAACCTCTAATAAAAAATTCATCCCAACATTAACTCAATTTAATTTTAAACATTTCATATCATAGTTTCAAATTTTACTACACCCAAATTGATGAGAAATAATTTATTATCAGTCATTGACCGCTACATACGTACCACTGATCTTACTGTGTATTTGAATCTCATTAAAATGATAATAGAATTTTTGAGGGAAGAATGTGTGGTGGAAAAATGATGAAAATTTTTAAATTTGTATGTAATATTATTTTATTTGGAAAATGTGTGGTTGAAATGAAAAAAGAGAAAAAAAAATAAGAATGAGATTAAAATGAGTGTCAAATAGGGGTAAAGTGATTTTTTATTTTTTATTTTTGGAAATATTTGAGTAATGAAAATTTTAAAAAAAATTATGATTTCACATAAAAATTATTTTATTAAAATTATTTATAAATTAAATTAAATTAAAAGAAAAATAGTTTTCAAACAAGATTAGCCAAACAAACTCTTACAAAGTTATTTTTCACCTATGTTTGTTTCACATTATTATAAGAATTTTTACCATTGCAAAATGGATCAGCCACAATCTTTGACTACCTTGTCTCATAGTGGGATCCATTTTTTTAAAAATTTCATTTTCATGTACAAAATTGTGAAACAAACAGGGACGACGTTTAAAAAAAGGCATTATCGAAAGTGCTTTTTCACTTTGAACATGATGGCCATAAATAAAATAAGATTTAATTGGATATACAACGTTGTTTCTAAATAGATTTTTCTATCTATATATAGTTCGCTAAAATACAATATTAATTTTCCTAAAAATATTTGATGCAAACTAATAAAATAAAAAATGTTGACATTATCCACTTTCTTTAGCCGATGAGAAAAATTGCTTGCTAGCTCAATAATCTTTTCTCGGAAGTAAAATGACATGTTGAATTGGCTACTGAAAGAATAATGTTATTAATAGTAAAAACTATTGATAGTCATCCTATAATGATAGTTTGTTATATGAAGTATGAAGCAATAAAAAATTGTCAAGTATATACCACAGGACGATTATCGATAGTCTTTGTCACTGACAGACCCAGGGCGGTCCTGGCCCCCAACTTTTGAGATTTTTTTTTTTTTTAAAGTCATGTTTGATATCAATTGAAATTTAAATTTAAATTTAAATCAAAGTTAACAATTAATTTTAATAACATATTTCATTGAATCCACAACTGTTTAATTTTTTTAATTTTTATCAAAATTTACTAAAAATTTGATTTTAATCTCCACCAAACATGGGCAAAATCATAAGAAATTTGAATTTCAATAACATTCTAATTTTAAAAATTCTCCAAAAATCGTACGCGAATCGAATCTACAAATTGTTTATGACATCTTAAAGTTTATTTCAAGACATTATGAGCATATTGAATAGTCCAAACAGATATCGAAAAAAGATATCGAAAATAATTAAAAATATGTTAAACACGAGTTTTAAAAAAAGACGTCTAACTCACATTTCATTTTAAAAATTTTCAATTATTTCGTTAACATTTATTAATTTTGCGATACAAATTTCTCAATGTAATTTTCATCATTTTATTAAAAAATTTTATATAGAATATGACATCAAAAATTTTCGAAATTTTACATTCGAAAAAATCATATCTCATATAAATTTTCGGATGTAAAATTACATAAGATATGATTTTTTTGAACGTAAATTGTCGATTGTAAAATTTCTCCCAACTTTTTTGCAAGTTCGATTGTGCCCTATAACTTTAAAGTTCTGCCCGCCCCTGGTCTTCGCTATGAATATCATTACCAAAATTGGGAAGGCATATAAATGCAAAACAAGAATAGGGCCACCTGGCTCGAGATATGCTTCCGGCTTGGCACACTATACACACTAAAGAGCAGAAAACCACAATAAGATTATCTCTGGAATGATGGCCAAGTTTACACATCATTACCATAATTCATTTACAATTTTAAAAGTAATTTGATGATTCCTTGAAGCATTTTAGATCACTTCATGTCTCGTTCCACTTGAATTTCACCCGCTGCACAGGCATTAGATTCTGGTAAGTTTCTCTGAAAAAGCAAGTATAAAGAAAATAATCAATTCACAAAACCAATTGAAAAGGCCAGCAAGGATTACTCTTTAAATATACTCCAAGATTTGCTTGCGCATCAGCCTCAGTGTTGAAATCCTGGAAAAAAGATACTTTTAGATGAGATGATAATCGTCCACATATAAGAAAATAGATAGGAAAAAAAGAAGCTACGCAAATAATTTGTCATTTATGCATATTCTCAGACCATAAGCAACTCCATGTACATACAAATAAGTACGTGTTATTAAGCATATGTTGTTTGTTGGTAAGGAGAGCTATGCAATACTCGACAGTGCTACAATGTGTCGAGTATATGTACCAAATATGCTCTGTGAGAGAGACTGTTTTTGTGAAGGTAATAAGCCAACGCATAATTTCCAACTATATCTAAAAAATAAAAGAAAAAGAAATATATCTACCAAGGTAAAAACAAATAATGCATAAATTTCAAACTTGTAGTCCTAACAACTATTTGCAACAGAATATCATTGCTATTAAATGCACTATTATTAAATCAAAGACGAACATAACATCGTTATTCCAGTATTCTTCAGGGGAAAAAAAATGGTAAATATGCAAGATAACTTTTACATAGGTAAACACAATGTTACGTGAACAAGTTCAAATCCGGCCATTAAACGAGCAGGTATAGATATTCTTGAATATCCATGTGACATGTAGCATGCAAGGTAGTACTAACTATGTCAAGTGATTAGAAACACTAAAGAGCATGTTAGCTCAAGCTTAAACTTTTGTTTCCAAACATGTTCACATAAGTTACATTTAAGAAAAAAATAAAAAATAAAATACTTATTTTGCAAGTAACTCTTACCTTAGGACCTAAACAAATTACTTATTTCCCATTTTGATCCCAAAAAAATATTATTTTAAAACTTGCTTATTTTAATTATAAGTAACATATTAAACTTAATCAACATTTCTACTCTTGTACATAATGTGCTTACCTTCTTAGCTGAAATAAAGAATATGGAATAAGAAAACTGTAAGCTCGTAAAAACTTTATTTAAGCACACAGAACCAGAATGAGATTAATAAAAACATTTTTTTCACGTACTCTTTCAACGTGACTGATCTGAAAAGACAAAAACTGATCCTTTAGCTCTTTGGCCACCTTGCACAACTCGGCCATGTTCTGGTTTTTACATTTCCATAAACCTTGAATCTGTCCATCAGATATTTTCAAAAATCAAGTAAAAGATGTATACAGACAATCACGTGGCAATTTGTAAAATAATGACATGTTTGGTACGCGATTGAACTGTACTAGACTATATTAAGAAAAAGAAAGTAAAACCTGGTTTATATGCACCTCACTCGGTTGAAGCATAGCAAACATACCCTAATGACATGTTTGGTAGATAGAGTCGGATACTGCTCGAAATAGCAAGGACTGTACCAACCATGCTCTAGTTGTTAAAACATTACAAAACTGAAGCAGGGAACAAAACCCTCCAGACAGCTAATACCAGATCAATGAACAAACGGCACCTACTGCTTCACATAATGAAGTATGTACTAATGATCATGAGTTTTTCCACAGCGCCAATTAATTTTCGAAAGCCGTCATGATTTTGATTTTTTTTTTTTTTGATGGGGGTGGTTTGCTGGCAATACATTTTATTCAAAAAGAACAGATGAAAATATGAAATATGATAAATCAAAGGTAATATAAAAAAATAAATTAGAACCTGCATGCAGACAAGTTTCGAGTCTCCTTGAACACGTATATGTTTGAAACCCTTCGAAAGAGCATACTTCAACCCCAAAATGAGACCTCGATATTCAGCTGCATTATTAGTGGCAACACCCATGCCTTCACGCAATCGAAACACCTATCAGAATGAAATTCAAGGTCAAGCATATTAAAAACGATGGAGCCTCCAGGTAAAAGAGTATACCATGCTTCCATCTGCTGCCCGCAGCACAGCTCCGGCACCTGCTAGTCCAGGGTTTCCCTTTGAGGCACCATCAAACTCAAGAACAAAGGAACTCTGTACGCAAAAGTGGAAATGAAAAAACAGAGAACAAAACAATATATTCATTACGATGAAGACCAGAGAAGGAGAATGCACAGGATTTTGCCGGACAGCTAATGGCCGGGAAATCCATAAAACTGGATAGTATTTCAATAGTTAACCCGTCAAGCATCTAAAAAGACGGCAGTAAGGCAAAAATGTTGCCAACACCTTAAATAGTTGGAAGTAAATTTTTCATTTCCTGTCATGCACCAGAGAATCAAGTTCCGAGCAACATGGTTCTTGCTAAACACCATACGTTCCAAAAATATCAAAATTATAATAAACAATATAGGAAGTAGCAATATTATATCACACGTTACACTAAATGGTCTCACAGCTTTTAAAAGAAATCTACGATACACCGACATCCTCCCAAGCTGGCAAGTGTTGGAAACGCCAAGCGGAAATTCCAAATTATTTTATTTTGTATAGAAGGTCAAGTCGCCGATATTGCCATCGGACACCAACATGCCGGAAAGGCTCGGTGACATGTCTAGAATATTTTCTAGATTTTGTATAGTTGAACAAGTCATTGACACACTACCGACACTCAGAGATACATTGAAACTTTGTCTAAACGTGTTGGAAACCACATGGCATGTCCAAATTATTTTTTGATTTTGTAGGGCTGGACATGTCAGAGACACATTAGGAGATACATTGTTGACACATTAGGAGATGAAATTAAGAAACAAACTTAGCCCCTATTTGATGGCCATTATTGAGAAAAATAATGTTCTGAATAGTGAATTTTTTTTGGAGAATGTGTTGTTAATAAATATGAAAAATTTTTGGGTTTAAGTGCAAAATATTTATTGTATGAATATGTGATTGAAAAAAAGTACGAGAATTGAAGAATTTTTGTTGTAAAGGAAGAAATAAACAGGGGTTTATTTTACAATATAAAACATGAAAAATATTATTTTAACAAGCATATAGGGATGTGTCTTGTCGGTACTTTTTTTAAAAAATTGCATGTCGCTTCCTTGTCGTGTCATGTCCAACACCCATGTCCGTGTCAATGCTTGCTAGAAAAATGTCCAACCCAACAAGACAAATTATTACCTTACAACGAAAACAACTATTACAAAATTAAACACTTCGAATGCAGAACAATACAATCTATCATTAAAACAAACATGTTCCTTGGTAAGTCCAATATACACACAATTTGCTTCATATGGTAATGTATTACCAAGGTGTTTTTTCGGAATATGCACAGGAAGAAGTTATTATCATCAATGATTTTCGAATATTAAGCAATTTAACAATAACTCCTCCAAATGGTACACATATACAAATAGGTTACAATCATACAATGGTACAAGTAGTTTCAGCGATGAAATGGATTGTTCTTGTGAATCAGTGCAGACAAATTGGATTATTCTTCTGCATATTGCTTAATATTAGTACTACGTAGTTTTTCTTAGGTGCAATTTTATAGACTTAAACTCGGCAAATTTTGATAGTTTTAGGTTTATTTTTAGCTTAGCCGTCTTTGTTGCCGAGAGCTAGGTTACATCCCAAATTGATTTCGGGTACATGTTCCACATTAAGACTCAGAAAAACAACATTCCTCTTAGAACAAATATTTCTGGGATATCAAAGTATGTAATTTGAAGACAAATACATCTATATCCAAATTCAAGCCAACAATATTTTTCAAACTTTTAAGCCAGTATGACTGTAGGTTCAAGGCATGAATCAATCAGGAAACAAGATCATGAACCATGCGTGATAGTAATAGTAACATTTCAATGTAGAAACTATCAATTGACAGAAACTTACACAATAAGATGAAACTGGTGGAACCGGAAGGAAATTATCTAATTTGGCATGTTTTTGCTGAGAACTATCAGCAAATGAAGCTGATCCAACAATCTCCTGCAAACAATATAAAAGAATATCAAGAATACAATAAACCTAATGTAGGAAGATAATCACGCCAATAAATAAATCAATTTTGCCTCTTAAATTAAAACTATGATCATGGCTGCATAATAGATCATGTCAAGTCTCCTATTTGAAAACTATTCAGATCCAGTAATTACCTGTGGCCTCTTCTCTGGATAATTCTTGCTAACGGCTTTATCTTTAGAAGAATTTGGGTGCTGTAAAAATTAATATCCTCAATCACATCAATATTTCTTTTTAATATCACGTGTTAGAGGATGCCTATTCCTTGCTTTATGCATGATAAGTAAAATAGTTCACAACATAAAATCTATATAGATATAGTTATTGCCTACCAACTATATCCTAAAAATATGATCTTGTGTAGAACATTGAACACAAAATTAGTGGCACATATGCCAGGAAAAGGGGCCCAAATGCAAAATAATGAATATTGACAGTGAAAAAAATTCATGAAAACAAACCACACTATAAACTAAGAGCCATGAAACATCAAGTGAAAGTCAATAGCAGTCAAAAACGAAACATCTAACCCGGAACGGGCAAGTGACAAGTTGGCCAAAAAGATCATCTTGCACATCGCTGGCATCAACAGAGTAAATCGCATTCTTTAATCCATGAGATGAAAGGTACTCCTCGGCTTTTCTAGACAAACTGTATCCCTTGAACACACTTAGCAAAGGATCATTTGCCTAATGGAGAAAAAAATTATATAAGATAGATTAATCAATTGACATTTCAAATATTTGGAGCAAGTTATATCAGGACAAAGGCAATATTGAATTAAAATTTCAATAACAACATTGATTGCCATACCGTTTAAAAAGAGAACATATGAAATTTTCACTTTCATCAACCTAATACTTTCATTTCTCCATGGACACGACACGACTCTGACATGCCGAGATGCAGTTTGTCGAAAAAGCAGGACATGTATACGTTGGGACAAGTCCATTTAAATTCTTTAAAATTTTAAATTCACACATTATGTCTTTTCTTTTATAATTTTTAATATGGGACACGACATGCGGACACTAGCCGAGATGTTTCTAAAATATTCCTTGAATGTTGGTAATTTAAAAGATGTATAGAAAAATGGAACAAAGGCATGTGGGTTGTTGGATACATGTCCTTAACCGTGCAAGAGTGTCGGTGCTCGACACGAAGCGATCGTGACACACAGACACACTGCTCTAATAGGAGTGTCCGTGCATCTTAGAGTTCTCCTATAAAGAAAAGAATCCCATGAGAAGTACAAAGATGTGATGAACTGAATGAAGTAATAAAATCAAACACATCAATTTACACCTCTGTATATGCACATGCGTGTAGGCAAGGGCACATTAAGACTTAAGACAGAGCACTGCTAACATTTCGGTAACGATATAATTAAGGCCCGATTTGTTTCGGATTAAAATCAGATTTTAATTTAAGTCAAAATCAAACAATCAATCTTAACCACATCTTTTGTTCATCTCACAGCTTTTCAACCACACATTTCAATAACTTCTATTACAATCTACTAAAAATCTAATTTTAATTCCCACCAAACACCTTTAAAAACAAAAAGGAGATAGATAACGATGAAAGTGCACAAAAACTAATTGATGTGAGTTTCTTTCAGTAAAAAGAGAGCTAAAAAACCTAGTAACAGTAAGGGGATATAAATTTGTATTCGGTTTCGTACTTCAATAGTCTTTTTAACATGTTTGAGTTGAATTTCCAATACCAAGTGCATCTATGTATCAGTACATATACTCGTACTTTTATTTCATTTTTCAATATGGACAGCTCCATACGTGACAGTAAACTAAACAAAGAGAAGATCAAAGGTAAAGTAAGAAAAAAGATAAAAAGACAGCATAAGCCTCTTTACTCATTAACAAGAACCTTCTCGCAAAAAGAAAACACTTTTGAATTTAAAGCAATAATTGGGTTGAAAAAATGACGAGAAAATTACAGAAGATCGGAGCACAGCTTGAAGATCACTTAAGCTCTTGTACACCCCAAAGGTGTTCGCTCTCCGTACAACATAAAAAGCATCCTTTTCATCCCCCATTTTCGTTGCTTTGTCTTTAATAAATTATTTAACAGCACAAAGCCAAATTCCCTCGATCACTGCGTCAAGTCAATAAAAAAAAAAATTAAATTAAATACCCACAATTAGCATTCCTCAAATTCAATTATTTTCATTACATGCATTAACAATATGAAAAAGTTATTAAGAACCAAAATATTATCAGAAGAAATAGGTCTTTTCTTGTACCCAAAAATCAACAATTTTATATTTTACTATTGATTTTATTCAGAAAAATTCAAATAAACTGAATTAAGACAAATAATTTGAGAAGGAAAAAGCAATTTTATAGAGAGGGGAGACAAAATTACACCTTTTTTATTCGTGGGATGTTAATGGACTTCCGTTTCAGAGTTCTGTCTATTCAAGACTCAGGAAAGTGAACGGGTGCGAGAAGAAATAAAAAAAGTAGAGAGAGAAAATTATAGCTTATAAGTTATAAGCAGTCGATATATGGGCTTCTTGGCGGGAAAGTGGAGGATAGTCTGTGGGCTGTTAAGAGCCCACTTTTTTCCCCACTATGGCCCACACGTTATTGGAGTACAATTTGGACAACTTGCAAAAATAGTAAAATACCCCTAAAATTAGGCATCTTTTGAAATTGTATGAAAAGTATTAGAAGTAAAAATATTTTTATGTTAAGTATCAACTTTTTTATTAAAAAAACGACACACGATGAAAATTTTATTAAAATATGATATTTGTCACTCAAAAAAGTGTCAAAAACTTGAAGAAAGTGAGAAAAAAAAAGTAAAACATACTTTATAAAATTAAGTGTCACTTGTTTTAATAAAAAATGACACGATATCACTTTTTTATAAATTAAGTGTCACTTTGTCACAAAGACTCTCACTTTTATTAAAAACTGATGTTTGTCACTCAAAAAAAAAGTGACAAACTTACAAAAATTCAAAAAGTGACAAGACGCAAATTTAAATATTAGAATCAATTCAATAAAATGACAAAAAAAAATAAATAAATAAAAAAAGTGACAACCATGATCAGATATTTGAACATTGGAATTACTGTTCAAATATTCTAAAAACACCTTATTTTCTTCCACAAACAATGATCAGAATCCAGAGAGAATAGCATAATAAACTCTCTAAAATAGTATATATTTGGGGAATATCAATAGTGTTTTAAGTAAGTTAAATTGCACGTACTTGAATGGAATACCCATGAGATTTATATAGGGGAATGAGGATGTCATATGATCTCAGCATTTTTGGTAGTTTAATGCTCTGTTGGAGCTTGGAAAAACACAAAAATAGAAAGCCTCATGTGTTAATCTTTGCTTAACAATTATCAGATGAAAGCACTAAGCAATCCATGTGCTAAAGTTTGCATCTCATGGTTCTTTTTCAAACAATTTAATTTTTTTTTGGCAATGAGAGCTTAAAGGATCACAAAGTATGTAATCAAATAAATTGTAAACTAACAACATTCAAACAAATTACACTATACTTATAAATCTGTAAGTAATACACTATTTTACTAGAATAATGCTTGTGTGCTAGAAAATGTATGACAAATAGAATGACAGAACATGTATTGGCATGATATGATTTAATGAAAACTTTTATCATTTTTAAACAGTTCAATAATAGGTTGTCATGTGATATTATGTTAAAGATTATGTTATCCATTATGTTTGTGTGGTATAATTGATGTACTGACACATGGCATCACGTTCTAAAGAAGAATTAACTTTCGTTCGGAAGACTAATAAAACCACTTAATGGCTAATTGTTGGGGTGACCGGTTTGAGGTTTTATACACCCAATACGAGAAACATGCGCAACAAAAACAATCATTTAGGTAGACAACAATTGACCACTGTCTATTGGACTGGACTCTTTGCATCACTCAGAATGCATAAAACAGATCTCTGGCATGGTGTTCTTCTTGAAAAATGATATGAAGAAATGAGAACTCATGTTGTGAAGACAATTTAACTGCAATATACTAAAATGAACTCCCAGTAGATTTTGGGATGTTACAGAGGAAAGAAGCTGCCATAAACACATAATGACTTCAACAAAGAAAATTCACAGCTTATATCTTAATTTACCGGTAGAAGAATGAGGATTCTATCAATGGTTAACATTTACTTCAATGTACTCATAATTCCTAGATATTCGTCACTATTTTTCTCCGACTTTGATTTGCTCCTAATTCTTTGCTGCAGCAATATGATGAAATATATATTGGGGGCTTTGGGTGTCAGAGACTTTTATAACGTGTTAATTACGTTTTAAAATTATTTAGCCATTTTATTAGGTTATTAATCAAATTAGTTGTATTTTTAGGGTATTGAACATAATTCGCCAATAGAATTTTATATTACCATTAATAATTGAGAAAATTACATCACATAAATATTTTTTATAGTCCTTTTTTGGTTACCATTATTTTTAAAATATATTTTTCTCTCTTTTATTTTCAATCACACGTTCTTCAATAAAATATTATTACACACAAACAAAAATATTTTCCTTATTTTTTAACAATACATTCTCCATCAAAATATTATTCCAAAATGCATTTTGGACAAAATATGAGGTTCAAGTAGGCTCATAATATGTTTAACCATTACAATACATCATTTTTGCTTTCCTACTAGTACCGTGATATGAAAGTAAAAATAATATTTAACAAATCACTTTGCACTTAAAAATTAATCCCTAAGTGATAAAGTTGACAATATAATGATGAATTAATTTCAATTGGTGATTTAGAAGAGATGGAGCTAATTGATAAAGTTGACAATAGAATGGTAACAATGATTAAGGGTGCTCTCGTGACTTGCAAGGGAGTGAAAAGAAATGATATATGCTACCTTTGTCAAAGTGATTACATGTTTAAATTTCTGTGTCTTTTAGTAACACAATTGACACAAAGTGGCTATTTAGGCTTGCACACACGAATAAAAAGGGATTTAAGTTTCTTAGTGATAAATGTGTTTTTGAGAACAGTGCACGTTTAATATCTATCATTTTGTGATCATTGTGTGCTCGATAAATATCAAAGGTTGACGTTCTCTTCAATTGTTCATGAAGTTGTTGAGATTTTTTATTATGTGCATTCTAGGGTTCTGTCAGTAATCCTACATTGGGTGAGGAGATACTTTTGTCTATAATTGATAATTACTATATGCACACTATGGTCCCATTGCCGCTGTAAATTACTGCCAACACAATTAGAAAATTGTCCTCATGACTCGAAATTTGATTTTCTAGTGGCAAAAATTGTTTGCACATATGCTTGAGAAATTCAGCACAATAATCTGTTTTTTGCTTACTATTTTGCAATCGATTAGCCTTAGTGTGTTGCCACCAAGTCGCCACTCGATCACAAAATTGCTTAGCCACCAATGATACTCGCTTATAGTTTGATACATTCCTGAAATCATCAAAAAGTTCTTCTTCCCCTAACATGCCGTCGAACTCTAGTATTTTGACTTTAAAACCACACCTCCACTGCATAGAACCTCATAGTGATAGAAATACAATGGGAGAACAAGGAAAATGATTCAACTAATGCAGTAAAAGAATGCAAGACTTGAACATATTAAAACGTTGTCCTCAAATGATATTTGCCCCTTCTCAATGTTTAGAAATACTTATAGGGATTAAATGACAAATAATTTGTAGGAATAATTAAGCATTTAAAGAAGAAATACTGCAGCACAAGTGATTCTCCACGAAATTGATGAAAAACAACAGAAGTTTGAATGTGTATGAAAGTTGGGATTGTTAGAATAATTCTATTATGTGGACTTCCATTTGATTGCGAATTTTACGGGTTAGATATATGATTCGTAATGATATCGTGATTAAGCCCAATATGTTAAGTAATCACTTGGGCCATTATACACCTTACGGGCTTTTTTCTTATAATGTGGTAATTTTAAGTATGTGGTTCGGAATTATGTAAACTCTAATTATGGTTAGAGTAGGTAATTAGACGGTTTTATAATTTCCTATATAAAGGCTAGGTCTCATCTCCTCTCCATATTGTTTAATAGCTTGTCCCATTGATGGCTAATTCTTTTGAGGAACAAGGAGATGAAGATCTAGTTGGTAATATTCATAAACAAAAATGTCTTCCGCAATAGCAGCAATGGGCCAGTAGCAGCACCGACAGCTTCACAGCACACGGGGCTATTACTTTTGCAGCACCATGCGCTGGCCCATTTTGAGTAATCGGCTGTAGTGGCCGATGAGGCTGTGTCGCCCGAAGTCAAGAAAAGAAGAGGCAAAATTCTTGGGTTTCTAGTCGAGGATTGAGATGGAGCAGGGGCTTCTGATGTAATTTGTGAAATTGCAGGGCCCTGCTTGCAATATGATTTAGTTAATTTCAATTAATTTGGAGATAGGGCCTCTCCTGCAATTTGTGATTTTTGGGGGCTTGTCTGCAATTTAACAATGGGTCATTTGTAATTTTTTTAAAAAAAAGGCTTGTGCTGTAATTTCTAAATTATGAGGCTCCCTTTTCATAATTTTAATTAAGGG
>CAIGRN010031007.1:0-14328 GCA_903798345.1 Fraxinus anomala
AAAATCTGATTTTAATTTAATTCAAAGTCAAAATGAAACAATCAATACTAATCATATCTTTCATGGGTCCCACGTCTTTTCAACTACATATTTTAAAAACTTCTATCACAATCAACTAAAAATCTAATTTTAATACTCATCAAACACCTTCTAAATGTGATTTTAGCCCTTGTTTGAGGTCATTTTGAGAGAGAAAAAATGTATTTTTGAACCACATATTTCATTGGATTCACAACTCTTCAACCACACATTTCATCAATTTTTATCAAAATTTATTAAAAATATGATTTTAGGCCCTATTTGAGAGCCATTAGTTTCTTATAATGTATTATATAATAGTAGATTGATGAAAAATATATGGTTAAAAAATAAAAGTAAATTTTTTTATTAATTTATATGTAAAATATTTTATTGTGTAAATATATAGTGAAAAATAATTTAAAATTTTAGAAGATGACAAAAACCGCCTTCGTGTTAGACAAGCAAGCATATCAGGATTGGTTGATTAGACGTGTTTTAAAGCGTGTCGTTCCGGAAAAGAGATTACACCACACATTCCATATTCGCGCGCGTCACATTTTTTTTATCGAAAAAATGTCTTGATGAGTGCTGCTGTAAAATTTTGATTACTGAACATAATTGCCGCATTTCAACTTAGAAATCACGCGGATAATAATGCGTAATAATTTAAAATTTGTATCCATTCTATGAAGATTTAGTCTATGTTTGTTTTTTATTTTTCATCCATAAAAATAAAAATATGATCGTTATTTATCACATCAAGCCATCAATTTTAAATTTTCATCTTTTATGTGGGGTCAATAACGACTATATTTTTTATTCTCATTCTATAATAATGTGGCCCTAAAATTATTTTTTTAGTATATTTATAAAAATTGATGAAATGTGTTATTAGAAAATTATGAATTCTATAAAATATGTAGTTAAAATTAATTATTGATTTTAAATTAAATTTTAATCAAATTTTTAGTGATACCAAACAAGGTGTTAATATTTAACTTTGATCGAATTTATAATTTATACCCAAATCGAGGAATACATTTTTGAACTTCAAGTTCAATTCACTTTATATTAAAATTTTATTTTTTTTATGTATTCTTTTGATCTTACGTTTTAGGAGAATGCACAACTTCAAAAGTTCGTTTGTCATGATTTTTGAAAAATTAAAAGAAACTTTTAAGACCCAACTTGACTATATTTCTTTAAGGATTTAAAAGAGTTTTTAGGGGAAGTTGATTCAACGTGAATTTTTCTAAAAAGTACTTTTTAAATTTAAAAAATTCTTTTAAAAACTAATTAAAAAAAAAAGGAAAATTAATGAAATTTCCAACACAAACTCTTTTACAAAATAAAATAAGCAAAAGTAAAAACTAAAGTCTCATAAATGCTCCATCGTACTCAAATATTACTGCAATGATAGTCAAAATTCACTTAAAGTTAAATTCCCAAAATAATCTCTTTAAAGCTTCCAGTTGATTTCGCCCATTTGAATCTCCGTCTTTTATTATTCCCTAAATCTAGACAGAGAAACCAAGCCTGTTTAGAGAGGGAGAGGGAGGGAGGGAGTGATTTGGGGTTTTGTCCGTACAACAATGGCTTTCATATCATTTCTCGGACGAGTGCTCTTCGTTTCTATCTTCATCCTCTCGGCTTACCAAGAGTAAGAATATCACTCTCCCTCAGATCTGCGGTTTATTTTTAATGCTTACGGTGTGTATATTTTCGGGTTAAATGTATGGGAATTCTTGGATCTTTTTCTTTTTGATGTTTATGTGGATTGCTGTGAAGTAAATGTGAGTTTTAATTTGTCGACTTTTTGAGTAGGAGATATGAAGTGTGCTATTGTGTAAAATTGAATCTAATTTAAGGCTGCAATCTAGATTTGGTTTTCTTGAACTTCGAAATCGCTCTTCTGCTTCTTGCAGTAATAGTGAGGATTATTGTGAAGTATACGTGAAATTTGAATTGTGCTATTGTACAAAATTGGATCTAATGAAAAGTTTTGAAATTTTTGTGCTTCACGTAACTACGAAGACTGAATTAGATTCGATTTTCACGGATTAAACTGAATTGTTTCCTTTTCACGCAATAAAAAAAATATTCGTGCGATAAGATTAGGGGCTGCTTGTTAGGAGCTGTTGGTTTCAGTTGAATTTTCCAATTTGCTCATTTACTTGTTTAATTATAAATTTTTAGCTACTTTTTGTACATATCTTTTACCTGAAAATGCATGATAAAAATGTGATCTGTATGAGGGTCTAATTGATCAACAATACTGGAGTGTTCGGTAAAATTGTGCTAGCACGAACTCTGTTGACATGCATTTCAGTAATGGCGCCACGGTAAAGAAGAATCAGAATATCTGATATTTCTGACTATAATAGGATTTGTGTTATTTTGGATCTTTATTTAAGCAATGTTGTTCTTCTACTCAAACTTTTATGGACTTGTCCTCTTCTGAATAAATTGAATATGTTTCAACCATGCACTATGATTACTGGACCATAAAACTAGACGAATAGGTTAAGGAGACTGGGTATAAATTAGAGAAGATTGCACTTACAATCTCCAATATAGTTAAATAAGCACTTTGGCTACATTCAACCTTCATGTATCTGGAAGGTATCATCTTTGGAGCCTCACGTGTTACAAAAATTCAAGGTTGGAGATCCAAATACCACAGAATATTAAATGGGAATGTTCATTTAAGTATAGGATAGGAACCGTGGTGGTGCAATTTTCCTTAAAAGTTATCTATATTTTTATTTTGTGCTTGCAGTTGTAAGTTTTTGTAATATGGTTCACATAGGATTGTATTCTTTAATGTCTTTTAGTTTATAAAAAAAGGGATGTTCCTTTGATTCATTTTTTGAGTTACTTAAGTCCAGCTAAACTATCAAGAGTTATGCCACTCCACTAGCTATATAAATTACATTTTTAACTGCAGGTTTATTATCTGTGCCTCCTATTTGATATCTTTAGGGACTTGTAATTTTGTTAATCTTGTGTTGAGTATAATAAACAAATTAGGCAGTTATTTTTCCTTACCTTTCTGGATTACTTCTTGATAATATTCAGTTTGGACCTTTGTTATTATCTTGCACTGTGAGTTGTTTTAGGGGTGGGGAGGTTTGGTCATTTGGTGGGTTAAATTGCTTGCTCTTAATCTACTAATAATCTATGCTTCTTTTGGTTAGGCACTAGTAAACTGTTGAATAACTTATTAACTATGGAAAATTACTTGAAGTGTTAATAAGTAATAATTTGGATGAGATAATGTAAATATTTAGAGTGGTTACTTGATCATGGGAAACATTCACTATTTCCTGGTCTTATATTTTAAGGTTGCTGGATGTTACCGAATTTGCACATTTTAATTTCATATATGCATTAATGCAAATTTGTGCAAGGTCATTCAATTTTGTTCTATTCGTGAGTTTGTTTAACTTGACTAGTTAACTTTTGTGGCGATTTCTTATTTTATTTGTTCAGACATAACATCCATGTGGAATGTTGAGCACATTTTGTGTACTTCCATTTTAATATGTATGTTTCCATTGCCAGATTCAATGAATTTGGTGTTGATGGTGGGCCAGCGGCAAAGTCTTTAAGGCCAAAGTTCAATGTTTTCTCAAAGCATGTCAAAACCCACACTGGATTAGAGCTGCCATATGTTGAAGTAATCATTTTCTTAGTTTTGCTTAATTTTACGTAGGAAGTCAATTTAGTTGCTGTATCATGCCCTGGAATATACAATTTCAGTAACTTGAATATTTCTTGATCTCAGATGAAACACTTGATTTTGGGTGCCATCATAATGAAGGGGTTTGGAAGCCTGTTGTTCATCTTTGGAAGCTCGCTTGGAGCTGTCATCCTGGTATGTTTAGGGTTTGTTTTGTTCAATTAAAAGTATCTCTTTCGCAAATCACGTCAAAGGTTCTTTTGAAATTTCATTGCAACATCTTACTCTTTAAAAGTTTAGTCGAACATGCCGTTAGTCCCAGTTTTCTTTCTTCACTATTCTTTTAAATGGACCTTTGTAACGAAGTTCTTCTCTCTTGCCTCCTGCACAGCTCCTGCACCAGTTAATTGCAGCACCCATCTTGTATGACTTCTACAACTACGATGCTGACCAGAAAGAGTTTTCCCTACTATTTGTCAAATTCAGCCACAGTCTGGCATTGCTTGGGGCACTGCTGTTTTTCATTGGCATGAAGAACTCAATGCAAAGGAGATCACCAAAGAAAAATGCCCCTAAAACGAAGACAAACTAAGAGGATTCGACTAGTTCAGTTTTGTTGTTAAACCTGAGTTTTTGTTGTCTTGTACCATTTTGCATCACATCGAGACTGTTACTTCATTTTTATTTGCTTCTTCTTGGTAACTCTTTCACTAAGGTGTGTTTCCTTTTGGATATTTTGAAAAATTTCAGTTACTATTCGAAAATTAATCATAGATTGAGATTGTAAGGGTTTACATGCTTTTGTTTGGACATTAGGCTGTTATGTTTATGCGCAATGGAGTACAATGTCCGTGCATGATCTTGTGAAGCACTACACACTAGCAGTTGCTGAGATGTGTAATGTGCTTTGATCTAACATTTGAAATTTTGAACAACGTCAGTTGGCAAGTGACATTTAGCCATTGCACATTGGCAACAGTTAATGTAGCCTAAGGATCGGATTTTTGGTGAAAAAGAAGGAAGAACGTGTCATTTATTCTCCACACCTATCCCACGCTACCCTGTAACAGCTCTCAACTCCCAACCACGACCTTTCATGACCGTATATAATGATCCATGGCAGCTGATTTTGGACTGTTAGAAAAAGATAAGAGGATAAAAGTGTGATCTATGCATAGATAACGTGCAATTTGGAAAGTGTTGCGCTTCTCTGGTCTAGGGAACTTGGCATGCTTAAGGCCTGGCTTGGCTGTTCTGTTTGTCCGGTGGCCTCTACCGCTAGGCTGGGCTCGGATTTGCATATTTATCAAAACATCATTGTATGGTCCTGGCACAACAGGGTCTTTGTTTCGGGCATGTCAGGCAAAAATTATGGTGTAAATCAAGATGTGTTATGTTGCATTGACATGGACATGAAGGTGAGACGTGATACTTTTATTTATATTCTTCAAAATTTAAAAATATTATATCTTTAATTTTATACTGGAACATGTCATGTTGAATACCATTTGAGGAATGTACCTAAAATATCCTTAGAATATGGTATGTGGCTTGTTGGGTCCATGTCATGGAATGTCGGTATTCTACACGAAACAATGTGTTGGAGACGGACACGGACACGTCATCATAGCAAGAGTGTCCATGTATCATAGTTACCAAGCCAAAAAATGGGAAAGGAACTAAGGTATGACGACAAATGGTGCAGGTGAAGCTCACAATCAACCTACATGAGGATAAGCAAATGTTGTAGGTGAAGCTCACAATCAGCCTATGATGTAACAATCGATCCGGGCCAATTTTCACGGGTTTGGCCAGCCCGTCCGTCTTGGCACCTCTATACTTTGGAAGTGTAATTATGTGTAGTATAGATGTTCTCTCCATGTTTGCGAGCAACGGGGTATAAATCATGGATTGAAATAGGCTCGAACCTTGAACTTGTGTGTGGGTGCGACCTGCTTACACGAATGTCAAAATCGAATAGAGCAAAAATTGGCTCCTTAGGAGGGCCTACGTTTTGCCAATTTTTTTTTTCCTTTCAACAACTGACTTTTGGTTTCTGAAACTACTAAAACTCCAATGATTATTGCCATTAATATTTGAAACCGTTGAAACTCCAATGGTTATTACAGTTCCTAAACACACGAAAAATCTCTGTCTGCATATGAAATTCTCATTTGTCTGTATATATAATTTACTATCTGTTAAGGTCTTGGTGGTAATATTGTTCAGATATTAAGTCAGTTCGTTGGAGTAGAATTTGCAGTGCTCGGACTCTGCTGGTTTACCTTTGTATCATGAGAAATAAATGCTCAAATTAATCTCAAGCACATACGATAAGGGAGCGAATATATTTTAAGAAAATCGTGTTCACACATGCCTCAATTTTTAAAGTTCAATTGAATTTTTATTCTCTATTATTTAGATTATTTGTTCTATTTTATCGTGATTTATATAACTTATTTCGTTTGTTGTGATTAGCAAATTATTTAATATGCTATNCCTCAATTTTTAAAGTTCAATTGAATTTTTATTCTCTATTATTTAGATTATTTGTTCTATTTTATCGTGATTTATATAACTTATTTCGTTTGTTGTGATTAGCAAATTATTTAATATGCTATATCTTAGTTATTATTTGGTAAGTTATTGTCTACACGGTAAACTGCATATCCGGTATGTTAGTTATATATACGGTATGTTAATTGCATATTCGGTAAGTTGTATATATGGTAAGTTACATATCTGGTATGTGTTGTAAATTCGGTATTTGTTAAACTGGTATTCGTTCACGAATATTTTTCTAACAGTACCAACGACAGTAAGTTATATAATCTTGTCTTGTGCTCGGAGCCTCTTTTACAATCTTTTGTCTTGGGTGACTTTCGATCGAAAACTATTGGCAAATTGCTTACTGCTCTAAGTTGAGTTGATCTGTTGTTAACTAGTCGTTGGTCTGCTAATTTAGTCATTGGACTTGACTTGACTTAGATAGTTCGACCACTTCTCTCTTGAATGACTAATACAATCATAAAATCAAATCAGAATTCAAAAGAAAAGCAAACATGTTGTTTACCGTTATTGACTGCAAAAGGGTACTTAGGCATTTTCTTAAAATATTTGATAATGTGTGCCCTTCTTTGTTGACAACTTATATTCTTCCCACATTTACTCATTGAATCCAGCCTATCCTGAATTCAGGGCCAATCTTTTCCACATTAGGAACCGATTTAATCCAATCTTTACATACCAGAGTATGTACAAGTTTTCCCATGTTTGTTTTCTTCGTTGGGACGAACAAGGGCAGCAAGTGGAAGTGGGCATAATCGATTGGACTTGTGAGAAATTAGAGGCTTTGGAGTTCGTCAATTACTTGTTGGTTTGGAGACACTTATCTTCGTGGGGTTTTAGTAATGACTATGTACTCCAGTGAGTCTTGAGACAGCCCATATTTTTATGCCTATTAAAAGTGAATTTTGCAATTTCAATATCTCACAGAACACAAGGAATAGGGTATGACAGAACACAGAACACAGAAAAAGGAAAGCAGTAGTAATTTAGGATCGAAGTCAACACATATATTTTTCAATGAACTAAAAAGTCATCTAATTAATTTCCAGGAACTGTATGCTCCTCTAATGAAAGCCCAGCAGTTCCACCAAGAAGTTGAAGCGTATCCTCTTTATACTCGTAGTGATTTTCAAAACAATTGAAACAGCTAACTATGTCAAGGGTTCTGAGACAAGGAAAAATCCAGCGCAGTCCTTCCTCCAGCTTCCAGCCATTTCTCTCTAATGAAATTGTGATTTTGACCTTCAAATGCCTGAGGCCACGCAGTTGAGGAAGGAGACTCGCGCGCATTTTTTCGGGTACGATCAAGTCCAAATCTTCATGACAGGCCAGAAACAATGCTTTCGAATACTGTAATTTTTCGCACAAATCTTTCAGTTTTGGGTACCAATCTGTTGATGAACTATGATTATTACGTTCAAGATGAATTGAAACCTCGAGTAGAGGTGATGATATTACTGATGAAAAATTCACCAATTCTCCACGATACTCTAATTTCAGTAGATTTGGAGCGTCTATTTTCACCTCAACCAATAATTCACACCCAAACAAAACAAAACACTCGAGTTTTGGGGAAGAAATGAGCAACCTCTTAACGGTGGAACAATATCCTATGACTAATTCTTCTAGAAGTGGATATTCAAGAACAGGATCTTCCAGCACTGAATCCGTCACACGGGCTTCTATTAGTCTCAATGATCTCAAATTTCCCAATGATGAAATCCCAATTTTATTTCGTTCTATGCCTCTTCCCTCGTAGACAAATAACTTAAGATTTGGCGCATATTCGATGTAAAACTCCACATGAAGGCACCGAAAAACATTCAATTCCACGAGCGTCTCCTTGGAAATCATAATTTTCTCCACTCCATGCAATAATTCAAGACATATTTTTCTAACTATAGAACAGCCAAAAATGATCTTTTGCAATGTTGAATCACTTATCAACGTGCCTCGTAAAACCAGTTCTTGAAGAGAAGGCAGATTCACAGAAACTGAAATTTCCTCCAGATAGAGGTGGCTAATTTCCAATTTTGTAATATATTTTGCAACGAAGATAGCATCAGACAATGAAGAAGGAATTGTGGGACAGTCTATTCCTTCATTAATAATATCCAATTCTTTCACGTTACAATTCAAAGCAAACACTACCCAGTTCAAGGCCAAAGGATTTAATTCATAAAACATTCTCATGTATATCCTAAATTTTTCGATGCCTAAATGAGTAAAATACCATTGGCGGTGTGTTAATGTTCCTTTCAAGAACATCAAAAAATTCGCCGGGCTCGAATAACTTATCGTATTGACAAAGTATTTCTCATCAAAATTGTATACCGGGCTCGAATACCATAAGAATCTCCATCTCCTCGAAAGAAAAACAGTCATTCCAGCATCTGCAGCGGAGAGAAACGATAAGACATGGTGACAAAGTGAATCTGGTAACTGTGAAATTCTGTCAATGTTGTTGATTGAGAGTGTCTCCATGTTCTTTACTCGTCTGCTTGTAGCGATCGGCTATGTACGTCTTTCTCTATGGGGCTGACAAGGTTGGCCTTATAATTACTAGTTTCTGTTAAGCTCTGGATGAAAACCCTAAATGGTCACTGAATTTATAATCGTGTTTTAAATTAATGACTCGACTTTAATTTTATTCCGAAATGGTTATTTAACTTTGTTTATTATCTAAAAATTAGAGAAGGAGACAAATGGAAGACAATTTAGGAACAAAATAAATTATGTGACCAAATTGAACCAAGGCAAAATTTTGGTGACTCTATGAGTTCCTCTTCCTTTTTCATCACCATTATTTAAATTTGTGTAAACATATATAAATTTATTTTATGCATGCATACCCCATGTTACATTCACCTCACTCCAACACTTGCATCTAAGATATGTGACATGATGAATATAGAAATATTATTGAAACTCGATTCAAGCTCTATTTGTGTCAGCACGAGATGCTACGAACATAGAAATAAATGGGAGATATTATAAAAAAATAATTAAGGGAAATTAATAGTTGCAAATATTCTTGGTCTCGTTATGTTGTAGATCGATATCAAAATTGTCGAGTAAATCTTTGTTGAGCAAATTTTTCCGAAGTTTTTACAACTTTTTGATGCATCAGTTCTACCACAACATTATTTTTAATAAAATGGCTAAATTATAGTAAATGTTCTCAACTTTTGAGTGTCAGTTGTACTTTCATCTCCAACCTTTATTTTTGGACAACTTAGTCCTCCACCTTTTGAAAATTAGCATTCTAACCCCGAAGAAGTGAAGGCTTGATGAGTTGGTAAAAAACCATCATCCAATCCGGATTGGCTTTACAAAAGAAAGAACATTTCGAAAATTAGCAACATTCATTTTAAGGTTGGGGAACATTTGCAGTGATTTATAATTACAAATTACTGGTTAATTATTTGTATCTGATACTTAAAATTGAATTAGATATTTCATCTTCGCATCAACTAAAAAGAATTGATCTATGAAACCCTCTCTAAGTAATTCTCTCGGGAAATGTGGCCCGCAATCTTTTTTACGTTAACACAAAATATGTTTGAATTACTTTGTCATTTTACTTGTAGTGCCAAACGAAACAAAAGAGTAATTTGAATCCATTTCTGTTACACTCAAACGTCACAATGAAAATAAATAGGAAAAGAACAACTGACTCTATCCTTAGAAGCATAAAAGGAGGAATAAGATAAATATTAAACAATGTAAATGGATAATGCCTCCAAAAAATAAGATAACCCAAGAATTGTTCGTTATCCCAAGTTTCCAACCATAACGACTTAGTCATCAAATAGCACTTTTATAGTAACAACTCAACCACCTTAAAATGACACTTGTCCTCGAAGAGTGGTCACAACTAACCTACGCCAAGAAGAGTAAATTTCTCTTCTCCCAGGTCAAAATTCACTATAATCTTGTAGAGATCAATTTCAATTGGTCCAAATTTCTTCTACCATTCAACACCAAATATAATGTCAAACCCTTCCAAGGGCAAGACAATAATATGAACATAATGGGGATTTTTTTTATTTGGAAATAAATTGACACATTATTACATACTCTTGGAGTGTTCAATTGGTCACTTTATGCCATCATGACTTACCATCTATTGTAGCTTCAAACTAGTAATGGAGCTACTCCTTGGAGTGTATGAGAGCTGATGAAATTGTGTGTGCTCCTATATCTACTAGCACAAGGACGGATTAAGACTTCTGAGTTTTTATTATATTCAATGTGTTCACACTCAATTTTCCGTTGTCAAATTTTAAAGAATAAAGCTCTCTTTCCAAAAAATGTTTGACATATTAGTTGACCTACACTCACACGCTCTTGTGACCCGCGTGAATAAAAAATGCTCTCCTTATTATGAGTGCTGTCAGGAAGGGTGTCAAACCCCCCCTCCCACAGCATAGCATGATTGAATTTTAACTAATAACGAGTGAGAGTTCAAAAAACTGTAAATTAAAAAAGTCAAAATCTAGTCTAAACTAATTATTACTCTAGCCTTGTTGGTAAAAAGTAAGGGTTTTACTATTGGTCCAGGGCCACATGGGCCCTAGGCAGACAGCGAGCGTCTGGCCTAGACAAACAGGGGGTGCATGTGGCGCCCCCTATTGGTTGGGTGTATGTCTTCCTGGAGTGGTCATGTCACTCTAGCAAAACCCAAAAAGTAATGCCTCGTTTTATTTTGTATCAATTTTTAGTATTATAAGTTCATTTTCAGTTTTCTATGTTCACATTTGTTTTAAAATACATTTGATTTGTGATTTTGAAAATCTCAAAACAGAAAACTGGATAATAAGTTTGATTTGAAATTTTGAGAAATTGTTTTATTACATTTTATTCCATTAAATTTTCGTCCAGGACCACATGGGCCATGGGCGGACAGTGAGCGTTCTGGCCTAGACAAACAGGGGTTGCATGTGGCCTCCCTATTGGTTGGGTGTATGTCTTCCTGGAGTGGTCCTGTCACTCTAGCAAAACCCAAAAAGTAATGCCTCGTTTTATTTTGTTTCAAATTTTAGTATTATAAGTTCATTTTCAGTTTTCTATGTTGAGATCTATTTTAAAATTGTTGAAAATACATTTGATTTGTTATTTTGAAAATCTCAAAACAGAAAACTGGATAATAAGTTTGATCTGAAATTTTGAGAAATTGTTTTATTACATTTTATTCCACTAAATTTGATTATTTAGTAAAATAGAATAATTTTATGTTAATAATTTTATGTTAATAATTTTATGTTATTATCTAAATCAATTTCTATCTATCTAATATACATTATATGAAGAACATACAATATAGGTCTCCCTCCGCCGCTGCAACATGCAAGTTTAGTTCCTTTTCCAAAGCCACCATGCAGTTCACGTATAAGTTAAACACCCAAATAACTTGATTTATTAATGCAGAGACTGATTTCTTTTGCAAACTATATTGTTTCCTTCCAAGACTAATAAGAGAAAATCGCACAATTTGTTCCCAATTATACATTGTATAGATCTCTTTGGTCCTAGTCCAAATAAAACATTACTATTATCTGATTAACAAAATAAGTTTAAAGATTAAAAATATATATTATAATTATGCTTATAAATGATGATATGTAAAGTGTTAACATCAAAATCGAAATTAACAAAAAACATTCACTCCCTAACTCGATGAAATCTACTTAAAACTAGAGTTGAGGGGGAATTGATTGTTTGAAAGGAGTGTATTCAAATTTTTCTCATTCATTTTGAGTCCATGACTATTTATAGATATCTGATAAAATCAAGAAGGTAATTTAGTCATTTTTTCTTAGGACACGTGACGATCATTGATTAGTGAATTTATTGTTGGATGTTGGCAAATAATTATATCACCGTGAATTGATTTGGGCAGAATAAAGTTGTGAAGAAATGAATGCTACAATTTGCTAACGGTCGATGCAAGAATTCGACTTTTTCTCCTTAAGACGATAATGTCCCGCACTGGTGTTGAAGGTATTCTGGTACTCGTCTCCCAAGATACAACGCCATTGACTTGTAATAGTAGCACTACAAATTACAAGATCTGGCGAACCTACACACATTTTGATATTTCTAAAAGTTGGAGGACTAAAATGCGCAAAAATTATTTTTCAAGGCTGAATTGCAAAATATGAATAATGCAGGGACAAGAGAATAATTTCGAGAGAAAAATAAAATCAGAATTGATTTTGGAGTGAATGAAAACAGAGGTATGTGTGCCTATTTATAGAAGTTGAAATGTTGTATTTAAAAGACATAACAACCGAAAAGTTGATTCTTCAACAGACACAAACCATTTGGACGGCTCAACCGTCAATCGTCATTCTAGAAGAATTCATGTGTCACGCAAAGAAAAATAGGGAGAAAAAATAATAAAAATGAAATATATTATTATTTTAAATAATAATAAAATAATATAAATCAAATATTATTTTACCAAAAAATATATACTTGGTCCAAGTCCAAATCCAAATCCAAACCCAAGCCCAAGACCCGTGCCGAGCCGACCGGTCGGATGTACATTAAATTAATAAATACATTAAATTAATATAATCATGAAGTAGAAAATACTTGACCAAAGAAATATTTTGTCCAACTAACGGGACCCACTAAAATAATTAGTCAAAAGTTGGTCAACCAACTAATAAAACCTAATTTTTCAACTATCTCACACATGAATGGAAATTAATGCAATATACTATGTAGACCCTATAGAGAGATCAAGCAAAATTTTATCGCATCCGGATAGGTACCTTATGGGTTTGAATCTTCCGTAGTCTTGAACTGTCAGCCATTAGTGTAAACCAAGACAGTAGTATCAACATAATAACCTTTCTAACATTTTCGACTTCTGATTGTTGTGTTCATTTTGCCTCTGAACAACTCTTGAATTTCATAAGTGTTTTAGAGAATTCAAGCCTCTGAAACATTCTCATAGAAGAGGCCACATTTCACACTTATATATAGATGATCTCCTATTAAGAGTACATGTCATACCCCACTTAGATAGTCTATAATATATGAATAATTAAAAGTATAACTTAACCTAAAATTTTCTGTAGATAACACTTTCTTATCTTCATAATTTAGTTGTCCTATTGAACCAAAATTTTGAGAACTTCAGTCAGTAATGTTGGGTTACCATTACAAAGATTTTTGCGTAGTAGTCTTTAAACTCATTCTCCTTGATAGGCAGTATAATTGATCTCTTGGCAAACTTTTGGTAAGCGAATCCATGAGATTTTCTTTAGACTTTACATAATATATGGAAATAACACCATTTGAGATCAACAGCTTAATTTTATTATGTCTTCGACGAATATGTCCGACTTATCTCTATACATACTAATTTATGCTCTACCGATAGCCAATCGACTATCACAATATATACTAATTGCAAACACATGTTTAGCCAACATGAAATATATTCTAAAATGTTTTGAAGCCATTCCGCTTCCTCTCCAGCTTTCTCTAAAGCTATAAACTTAGATTTCATGGGAATCGAGCTATACATTGTTGTTTAGAGGATTTCCAAGATATGGCCGCACCACCAATAGTAAAAACATATCTACTAGGGGGTTTTGAGTCTATTTTTATCTGATATCCAATTAGCATCAATTTATCCTTCTAATACAACTAGATATCAAATCCAAAATTTGAAGTGTATCATAAATATCTAAGAACCCTTACCAATGCCTTCCAATGATCATTATTTGGGTTACTTGTATATCTATTAAGTTTGTTCACTACATATGCTATATCCGAACAAGTGCAGTTTGTAATTTACATTAGACTGTCTATTATTCGAGAGTACTCTAATTGAGATACGAGTTCGCCTTTATATTTGGCCAAATATAGAATTAAGTCTACCAGTGTTTTAATTGGACTTTTTATCATATATATGAAACTTCTTAAGTACGGTATCAACATAGTGAGATTGAGATAAGACAAGTCCCTCACATGTTTTAAGGCTTTTAATTCCTAATATTTCATCTGTAATACTCATATATTTTATGTCAAAATGTTTT
>CAIGRN010031019.1:0-14304 GCA_903798345.1 Fraxinus anomala
AAATATCCAACACTTGAGACTCTACTTCTTTACACATAACCTACACAACCTTCATATCTCGAGTTTGAATTGCCTCAACCAACTAAATATTTATAAATTAAGCCAGAAATCCCACAAGAACGAATTATAGAGCCTGAGCTCCCAAGAGCAGACTCTTCAGGCTGGACACGAACAGATTGTACAGAATCTGCTAGCTGGGACACGGACTGCACAGATTCTGCCTGGGCACGGCCGGCCTAATGGGCAGAATGCACAGAATATGTTGGATGGCTAGGGCAATTCTGGGAAATTTTGCATCAAGGCTGCCTATGATTTTTTCAGACTCAAAGGACCGAAAAAATTGTGGGCAAATACCGTGTGGAATGTTTTTGTTACGCCTAAACATGTTTTCATTTTATGGCTGGGAGTGCAATCCAAGTTACTTACTAAGGACAAATTATTGTTCTTAGAGATTGATCATAATTGTTGCTTTTTTGGTACACAAGTTGAGACAGAACAACACTTATTCTTCACTTGCAATTTTAGCATTTCAATTTGGGAGCAAGTTCCGGGTTGGCTTGGTATTACACGCTCTATGTCTTCACTTCCAAGCGCCTTGAAATGAATGAAAAAAGAAGCTTGGGGACTACTTGGCAAAGTAAAGCCAAGAAGATCGCACTTGCTAGTACCGTTTACCACCTTTGGATGACACAGAACCGGAACATTTTTGAAGGTCTCATTGCACAAGTGAACAGTGTAGTTAGACAGATTAAAACACATGTATACAAGGTTATGTTTTCTTTGTATCCACATGTTTTAGTCATTTTTGAGTCTTTGGCACTAGTTGTATAACTTGTGTATTTTTTTTCTACCCGAGAATGCCCGGTGTACTTGTGTTGGTTTTTCTTTTTCACTTTTGACCTTTGATTTGTCCGGGTATGCACGAAGTACTTGTACATGAGTTTTGATCTATATATATTTCACATTTACCAACCAAAAAAAAAAACATTAGTTCGTCCTGGCTGAAAGGCTGCAATAGACGAACTTGCGACTTTACATCAAAATCAGACTCGGTAACTGGGTTGCTTGTGGCTCCAAACATCCGTATAGTAGTGTTTTCATTGGATAAACATAACAAAAAAAACCATAGGTGGTGTTGTCTAGTACAATCGCCACATCACATGTAGATTATGGGCTCAATAAGAAATCAATAAAACCTTACCAAATTCCATTCTAACCCATCCTTCTTAATCCATGGATTGCATAGCATTTTTCCCTAAGATTTTATTTAATTCAAGAGTCTTAATCTGTACTAGTTCTAATTTTGCTGGAATATGTTGAAATAAACCATGAATTTCCACTTGCTGGGATCTGGGATTATCAGGAGAGTTTTCTGACGAGTGCCCTTTCAAGATTGAAGAAACTTTGAATGGATCATTATTTGATGCGTTTAATGATTCTTCCTCCGCAAGTTTGGAACTTTGGATGTAGAAATTACACCAGAAATAGCTTATTTTTTGTTAGTGATGCAGAGGGTGATCCTGACCGTCCATCTGATGGATACTATTCGATTGAACAAGCTCTTGTTGCATTGCGCCAAGGCAAGGTTGGACACGTTTCTATGCAATTCTTGAGCATGTTCAGCTAAGCTTAGAAATAAGTAAAATTTGAGTAAATTTGTGTTTCCTAACATTTTCATGTTCAGACAAGTTATTTTCGTCTTACTTTCAATTTAAAAAAAATGTTAACTTCCCAGTTCCAATTTGATCAATAGAAAAATTACTTTTCTAACAAAAACTTTATAAGAGTACTATTTAAGCTTAGCCAAACATGCTTTTTGTACTTAAGAATGTTTTGTGCCAGTTTCCTATGCTGGTTTTATTAATCTTGTGCTGATTATTTGTTTTGAAAATTGTTAAGTTTGTGATTGTTGTAGGTGATGAAAATGAAGATGTTGAAGGAAATATTGTAATGGCAGCATCTTATGTGAGTCCTATGGCTGGTGCATTTATGATTTAAGTATGGTTCAGCCGTTCAGGGATAGTTTCTGTAGGTATGAAGGAAGAAGATCTTGAGAGATTAACGCTCCCTTTGATGCATCCTGAAAAGGAAAACGATTCTTCTGCTCCCTCATTTACCATCACAGTGGTATGATATTACTTTCTAAGATAGAGCAACCTTGTTATATATTATTGTAGACCGAATCTAAATGACTTTTATATGGGATAGTTAAACCATAGACTAAACGTGTTTAATTCTTGCCGCCACCCATATGTAAAACTTGTAGACGTGTTCTGTTTATAATGACAAAATGAAATTGAGGTTTGTTAAAGATTAAATTTAAATAAGTAAATGCAATGCAGTTCCTGCACTGAGTTTAATGGCCATTTTACAAATCATACGTAAGAAAATCTCAAGTGTATTGAGTTTGTTATATTTGTAGTTTCGATTGGCACTTAATGATATAATGCAGCTCCAGATGCTGGTTTATGGTATCGGTTCTATTTAGGCCAATGACATATTGTTGATTGTTATAATGCCTGAGTTGCATCAATGGCAATTCTAGACAACGGCGCAAGCAATGCCACTTTTGAAAGAAAAGAAAAGGTAAAAATAGACATGAATATGAATATAAATGCAACAGAATGGATCATTTGCTAACGACATTATGAATGAACCTGGCTATCGAAATTTCTCATATATTTTCAAATATTGAATTATTAGGATGCTAAAGTGGGAACATCTACTGGTGTATCGGCTTCAAATAGGGCAAAAACAGCCCTTGCTCTTTCATCTCAGAACTCCAGACCTTTAAGATTTCAATGAGCCGAGACATGTTTTCCCCCAAAGTATAGAAATGGAGGTGTTCTACGAAGATCTGGTCTTACGGAGGCTTCTGTGAATCTGCTTATGCTGGCTGGTCTGCAACCAGTCTCCACTCTCTCGGCTATAGTGGATAGAGGTGATGGTTCTCTGGCTCGCATGCCCCATCAGGTGAATTTCTGAAAATATTTTATCTGTAATGAAATAGTATTCAGGATTATACCTTAATCCTTAACCTCGAGAGCAATACTAAACCAAAAAGAAACTATAAAACAACCAAAGAATATACAAATTTATAGTGGTTTGCGCGCGAAGTGAGAGACATAACCACCGCTGATGTAGATTTTTCAAAAAGATTAAAAGGTTTTCTTGCTTATACCCCTCCCTTTATATAAGGCACAAAGCATTTATAGATAAGAAAACTTAGTTGAAACCATAAGGCTCCTTTCTCAAAGCTACCACAGAATGATTCCAAGCGTTTCTTTCTGTGATTTATATTGTTTTTTATGTTCTTTAGATGAGCTCGTATGAGACAGAAAAAGAAACAACGTAAAAACAATATACCTGGATATGCTAAAAATGCATGATATTCTAAAGCAAACTGTTTTTTGGTAGTTGAAATAGGATATTGCCACAAATTATATGACAAAATACATCTACTTCTGTTTACTCTAAAGCTGACTTTATAATTGGTTGAGCTCAGTACACAAGCAGAACATTCATTTTAGCAGCATCCCAATCGTCATTGTCTGCAGTTGTTTGCAATAATTACACTTTCAGGTATAGGAGAAAGAGGGAAAAACTGGTTGAAAGAACTGCAATTTCACGCTTGCCAACTAAATGGGGTTCATTTCAGGCTTACTGTTATCGTTCAAAACTTGATGGAATGGAGCATATCGCCATTGTTAAGGTGAAATGTTCCTTTATATCCTTGGTGCTGTACAGTAATGGAGCAGCTGATGCTTTTGACTATGGAATTGGTGCCCAGGTCTTTCAGCATCCCTTTACTAATTTTTGACATTTTCAGGGAAGTTTATCATAATCTTGCTCAAATTAAAGTTGGATCCTGATTCTTCACGAATTTCACTGATGAAAGTTAAGAAATCAATAAATTTCAGTTGATAAATGGTTTTTTTTTTTTTTTTAATCAAATCTATTATTTTCTGCTCCAATTTTTGGCAATCAGTATCCAGAAGAAGGATAACAGTAGCATGAATCCATTATCCCATTTTCTCTAAATTATCGATGAAGTTCTATAACTTAAAGAAAATACGGTCCTTACTTCAACCAATGATGGCTGAATCTGTCAGCAAATTGCCTTTTCATAGTTAGACTTTTTAAGATCTAATAATGTAGCACTATCTTTCTCCGGCCAAAGAAAATTAAAGAAGGAATTTTAATGATAAAATTAAACACTTGAATCTTTGATTGTTCCAACAGATATTAAGGGACATAGGAATTCACACTATGCACCTGATGACTAACAACCCCGGCCAAGTTCACTGGTCTAAAGGGCTATGATTTGGTAGTTGTTGGACGGGTTCCAGTGCTGAGCCACATCACAGAGAAAAACAAGAGGTATCTTGAAGCAAAAAGAATAAAGATGGGCCATATATATGGATCTGACCTACAAGGATCATTACCCGAACTCATCAAACAAGTATCGATAAACAAGATCCCGCAGAGTAAAATACAGCTAAACCAGAACAAAGGCACCTGATCATACGATCTTTGTATAACGATGAGCTCCTTGGTAAATGTCTAGTATAATTCAGAATTTGAGTCGAATATGTCACTGCAATGTGACCGGACTAGTTTCGACTAAACTGTGTGTCTATCTATTTGATGTTATCTTATACCCCATTCTTTAAGAAAAACTGTTTGATTCTGTTCATGATTACATTTTTCCTTGTGCACATTCTTTAAACTGAATATAACAATTGCAAGATATCAATATATAGAATTGTAAAATGTACACGATGTTTGTATTCTGTCTATCAAAATTTTTTGTCCTCCGTTGCTGAGACTGTGAATCTGCCTGGTTTCAAGTAAAAATGCAAAAATATGATGACAATTCGATAATGAGTTGGACTGAGTGGAGTCTAATCATGTCATAAATGACTGTGAATCGACCTCATCTGTGTGCTTTCTGTATTTCTGATTTCGGTTTATTTTTTATTGTTCTTAATTAGGGATTTTAACGTATAATATTCAAAAAAATGTTTTTTGTACATAACTATTTACATAATGATAAGGTGTCAAAATGTAAGTGAGAGAGTTATTTGATTGATTAAATCTCAGCACATCATCTGTTAGTAAACCATTATGTAGGTTGTTATATACATATAGCACAACCGAATATTCAACTGGATGAGAATTTTTAAGTACTTGAGACCGACAATTCTTATCATTCTCAAAGTGAATCTTCCGGACTCAGATATTCTAGCAAGGAATACATGGACGACGAACATTCTGTAATGCATTATTGAAACTGTAGACGAAAAGAAAACAGAAGGGAATTATGTAATAAGATTAATTTCATTGATTAAACCATAGAATTGATATTCGAATGAAAATCAAGAAACAATTTCACTAAAAACTCGAAACCAATGCTGCCATTTACACCACCATCCCTGCTCCCTATTTATACAAAAAATTGGAAGGATTGACTCCAATGAATTTTCAGTACAGCTTTTGTCTCTTGACCAGAGGGACAGAATTGTTAGTAGCTGTACCTGCACTGCCCAGACATGATCCAGAGGGTATATTAGCAAAATTTAACATAGGTGGTGAAAGAATTTGGGAAGATCCACAGGACATCATAGCATAAGGTTGTGAATTCATTCCCCTGGAAGAAGCAAGTTGGTTTAAATTTGAGTCCGGTTTCTGAGCAAAAACCTCAGTTTCAGGGCCTTTGATCGAGACGGGTGGAATTTGAAAAGGTTGAAGCCGAGGAGGATTACGCCACCTAGGAAGTGATCCAGCCACAAGCAGTGTCTGAAGAAGCGGCCCCGATTCAACGACAGCCTGCAGGAGTCTACCTTTCTGAGGCAGGGCTCGTCCCATGACAAGGTTGTCTATAATCACCGAGGCCCGATCAATTCTAGGAGCACATGGCTTGACCTGATTGGTCGAAACAGTGACATTAGCCACATTGCAGTCTTGAAACAAAGGCTGATTCACAACCAAGTTGATGTTGGAGAGTTCTGGCGACGTGACAGCATCAAAAAGGGAATCAATAGGAGACGAATTGTACGTCTCTGACAGACTGTTGGACTCAGTGACACTCGACTTGGCTTTTCCAGGTTTTAAAAGCGAGCTATCGGCCTGAAAGTGAGGAAGCACGGCTAAATTTTCAGTCGGAGAAGTTAAAGGCAGAGACCTGTTGAGGTAATTCTGCAGATGAATTCTGGCTTCATCTCTTTCTTGGATTGCAATCTTTAGAAGTTGAATTAATTGCTTCACATATTCCTTGTTGTTTATCATTTCCTCACTTGTTTCCGCTTTTAATTTCTCGAGCTCAAGAGTGGCATACAGAAGCTTCTGATTCAATTCATCAACATTCTGCAAATTCAAGATTCAGTCAAAATAAGCAAGAGAAATTCTTGATAGAGATCAAGAAACAGAAACCTTGGAGAAATCGAAGAACATGTACCATATAGTATTAAACAAACAATCAAATTTGTTCATTGGCTTTACAAATCTTTAATGGAATCTATAACAAATGTGGATCTAATGAAAACCAGAAGAAAATTTGAGTGGAATTTAAGCAAAACTCCAAAAATATTTACAAACGAACGCAAGGCTGCAAATATTCCTAACCAAAAAAGGAATTATCAGTGAATTCTCTTTGAAAAAACTGCGAAAATAAGCAATTAAATGTGATGCAATCTATTGAAAACCCAGTTTGAGTGTAATTTACACAAACTTCCAAATATCTTTACAATGAAGTGCAAGGGAATATATAATGCCTATCCAAAACAAGAATTATGAGTAAAATGACTGAAAAAAAGCCACCGAAAAAAGCAATTAAATGATCCACCTCTTGATAACTCCAAAGAGAAGCCATTTCTTCCATTTCTTGGAAAATTGCTTTATTTTCAAGTAGTAAAGAAGAAAATCTTGGAGGAAAGGGGAGTCTAGAGAAAGAAAAACACCAATTCTTATATAGAACTAAAATGTCAAGAAAAGACAAGAAAATAAGTTATTTTTTTCCCCCTCACAAGCTTCCAGAATTCAATTCAAGAAAAGATTAATATGGAATCTAAAAGAGTTTCCAACTAGAAATTTGGAAACCCATTTCTCAATTAATATGAAAAATAAATAAATTCATTTTTATTGTTCCATTTTTTACGGAATCTTGTCTTTCTTACTATAAAACCATTCTCTGCCTTTTATAAGTTTCTCTTCCCTTCAATTATATATAGAGAAGGGGAAAGAGAGATTTTTTTTTGTCAAAGTGAATATGAAATTATGAATATAAAAGGAAGCTGTTGCAAACGCGGTTTTGTTCGTTAAAAAAGGTAACTTTTTTTTCACCTTTCTTCAATAATCAATATTTGACTATTTAAACATCATCAATAGGTCAGACAAGAACGGATATCATTTTAGCAAAAACGTCAAAGTGCACATCTAGTTTGATATTTGATGTAGTGTTAAAAGATTATTGGAGGGAAAATTGTTTTTTTTTAAAAAAAAACTGTTCAATGATGAGTTACCGCGTGGCACAATATAGAAGATAATGTACATATAGTATGATTGTAATTTTAATAGGTTAAATTGGATAGAGCATATTCATTTTAATGTCGAGTCTTAAGTACCAAATATATCACTACTTGCTTCCGTAATATATAACAAGCTCATCCTCTATAAAACTCGTAAGAGGGTACTAATATTATTGACGTCCAACAGATTTTTATACATTGATTTTAATAATATTTTTTTAATCAATCACCAAAATTTCAACAAATAGGCAGACTGTCGAAATTGTTGTCATCGGACCGTGTACTAGAGGCATAATTGTTCATTTTTCTAGTGAAATTTAGGATGTATTTGAGTCACATTATTTTTGAATAGTAGATTGACAGAAAATATATGGTTGAAAAAAAAGGAAAAAATATTGATATGATGGAAACAAATTTTTGTTGAAGAATGTGTGGTTGAAAATGAAAAGAATAATTAGACTAAGAATTTTAAAGTGCCTCAATGAGTAGCTTATCGATACAAGGGGCCAAGGGAATTGTTATTGGACGGCACATATAAATGACATGTGCCTTCTTACTATTGGATGAAATGAATGGCCGATCAAAGGAATGTCAACACCGTCCAATTAATTCCCTCATTTATTTTAGGAAATTTATTTTATATAAGTTTTACAGTTCCCCATGTGTAAATTCTAATTTCATTTTAATCTTTATTAATTTAAAGTCGATTATAAAATTTTCTTTTAAATTTTTTATAAGCCAAGAATGAAAATATAATGGTGTCTTATCTAATTTTAATACAATCACGTTTAGATTTTATATTTTTAAACTAATATCGCTCATTCGGTGTTCCTTTTTGTATTTTTATATTATAAAAAATAAACGCAAACAATCTTTAAAACTCTACTCCGAAAATATATTTATTATTTTTCTCTATCTTTTTTTTTTCAAATTATTATATTATTTTCCTCCTTTGAAAATCGAAATATTTTAAATGCAATTACTTAGAGAGGGTATGTTTGGCTCTCCAAATTTGGAGAGTCAAATTCACTCTCTAAATTAAAATATTAATTTAAAGAGTCTTTTACATGTACATTGTAATAAAAATCTTAGCAACGTAATGAAATTTGGAAAGAAAGCACACAATTATTTCTCATAATCGACAAGAAAATTTAATATGCAATCTAGAAGGAATACTACTATGTGATATTATCAACTGTAGCCGAGTCAGGACTGTGATCTAGTGAGGGTGTAATTAAACTACAAAAAAAATTCAAAAATAAAAAGTAAGATAATAAAAAGCTTGTAAAAATATTTTTAAATTTCAATGGGACAAGGGATCCCACTGGCCCTCACCTCCCGCTGCAACTAACCACTAATTGTCGTGCTTGATACTCGTCTAAATTCATTAAACAACAACTTTGTAAGATTCACTAGCACATAGACTGCTATTTAATAGACCTTCCAATAGAGGTGAACAAAATGTCCAAATAAAATCAAACCAAATTAGAACTAGATCAAACTGAGCGGTTCGATTCTAGTTCTAGAACAGAGAACAAGAACAATTTTTAATTTTTAATTTTTAGTTTTATATAATGTTAATTAGTACATGCCCTAATTTTGTATTCATTGAAGACGATCTATTAATCAATTTGGATAATTGGAGACAGCCCATTAATTGTATACACCCAAATTTTGTATTCATTTAAATCATCTTCCACTCATTTTCAATTTACATAACATTGCGATACGTCGGCACCACATTTCATCACTTCAATGGAGGAGACTCTTTCAAGATTGAAAAATGAAATTGGTCAGTTACTTATTTAAACTATTTTTTCACCTTAATTGTTTGATGAATTATTTATGTTCTTCACAAATAGAGGAAAATTCGATAAACATTCATGGAATATTAACGGTTAATGGTTGTTTGTAAAAGTGGAATGTAAAAGTTTTGTATAATACATCCTTTATTATAAGAGTTTGCCATCAAAATCACTACAATTAATGTAGTGAATCATTGTTATTATTTAGTAGATAATTTTTTGTATAGGAATGAAAACTGATTTGGTATTCGAATTATGAATGTATTTTATTTGTTACTTTGGATTTTTGTAATCATGATGACTGGTAATTTGAACTTTTTGAATGTTTGATATTTATGTTTTTATTTAAGTGTATGTTATTAACTTATGGACATGATGCAGGTCTGAAAATTTAAGAAATGAAACTAAAACAGAACCAAATGGCTCGATTCCAGTTTGGTTCCAAATGTTAAAAAAATCATTGGGTTTCATTATATATAAAAATAAAAAAAAATTATTGGTTCATGGTTCAATTCAATTATCGTGGAATCAGAACCAAAAGAAACTATATCCACTCTTACCTTCCAACTAGAAAATTGGAATTCATTTATCTTCCTCCCTCTCTTAATTAATTCACTCACTCTTCAAGGAAGCTTGTAGTCTCTTACTATAAAAACACACTCATATATTCATATTTTATGAGTTTCCTTTCCCTTCTATACTTTAAAATAGCGATGGTAATGTGTCGGAACCAGAATAGAGGCTACGGAAAAATCCCCATTTCGTGTCATGTTTTCCCATATAATTAATTTTTCAAATTTTAATATTTTTTAGTTAAATATAATTCGAATTTAAAAACCTAAAAAAATGAAAATTTTAATAATTTTTAGCTACCACACATAGAATTGGGCACAACCCACTTCCATCAATTTCCAAAAAATACAATTCAAATCAAGAATCAATGAGAATCTTAATAGACCAAACCAAATAAAATTCCATAATTAAAAAACTATTTTAATTCTTAAATAAGCTTACCATTGGGATACGTTATTTCTTTTCCTATAATGAACAATGGATGCAATTTCCTTTGAAATGAATAATTCTTTTCAAAGTGCTTGGTGCATTTCACCCATCTTTATTTTCTAAAAAATCAAAATGTGGATCATTATGAGTATTATAATAGAATCGGGCCAAACCAAGGGGTTCTAGTATGGGAAAATTACACAAAATCTTACTTTTCAAAATCATTATTCAAAAATCAGGTAGGAAGTTTCATTTTTCAAAAATCAGATATTCATTTAATTATTATAAATTAATATTTTAATATTAATAACAATATAAATTAATTTATATACACACCCCAACACTATCTACCCCCGTCCAAACCCTAAAATCAATTTTTCTCACAATCTACTCTCCACTCTCTCATCTCATATCATCTCCTCTCCCGTCTCTTTACTTAAACCGTCACCGTCGCCGCCACCACGGTCGTCGACGCTTCTTCCCCTCTCCTCTCCCTCTCTGCAGACTGTCGACGCTATGTCGTCACTCGCAGCGGCCTTCGCTGCAAACAGCTTGCAACGGCGTTGTGCCGTCATGGTTTGTAATTAGCATCGATTTGTGGACGAGCAACCACCATGGTTTGTGATTTGTTGTTTGTGGTTTATTTTGATTGCTAGCGCGAACGATGGCTGCCATGGTTTTGAGATGTTTTTGGGTGTGATTTTTGAGATTGAAAGATGGCGATCACGCCATATTTGGTCAGTTTTTGTCGGTTGTTGGAGTGGTGGTGGTGGTGATTTTAATGGTTTGGTGATATTGCGGTGGTTTTATGGCGAGGTGCGGGTGGATCTGATGTTGCTAGTGGTAGATCTAGAGTGACGGTGGTGGTGGTCGGTACAGGCAGTCATCGTCGTGGTATTGGGAGGTGGATCTAGTGGTGGCTGTGGTTTTGTTGGTGGCAGCAACGGTTGATCTTGTTGTTGGTGGTAGTGGTTTTGAAGTTGAAAGTTGTAGTTTGTTGGAGGTGGTGATAATGGTGCTGGGAGGTTGTGATGTTGGTTTGTTTGAGATGGTGATGTTGCTATTAGGCGGCGATGATGGTGCTGCTGCTGCTGGAGACAGTGGCGACGTGATTGTCACAAGCGTTGGTGGTCGTCATAAATTATTTGGTTGATTATGACCATTAAATTGGTTAACCAATGGCCAAAAAATGATGTGATTTAAAAAACGTTAATTTGTAACCGTAATTTGATAATTTGTGACGGTATAATAAGTTGTGACTTATAATATTTGTGTTTTGTAACTGATAAATGAATTGTGACTATTAAATTTTTAATTTGTGACCGATGAACAAACTGTGACCTATAAAATTTTTGAATTGTGACCGTAAAATAATTTAACACACGAAAATTTTGATTTGCGATCGAAAAATAATGTGACTAATTAAATGGTTAATTTGCGACCAAATTGTATAGATTTGTGACCTTAATATATTTAATTAATTAAATATATAATTAATTAATTAAATCATAAATAAATTTTAATAAAAATCTGATTTTTGAAATTTAAAACATATATTCTTAATTTTGAAATGGGTAATACTTAATCTCTTATTTATGAAATTTTCCCTTCTGGTATTTTTGTCAACCGTTGATCACATTACAATATAAAGACACAAACTTCAGGTGTTCAAATTCAACTAGGTCAAATAATCATATTAGGTTAGTTCAAAAGAATTTTGATTTTTCTTTAATTAAGTTATTATTTAACCCACGTGTTCTAAAACTTTTTTTTTTCTCAAATTCGTTTTCAATCATACATTTTATGAGATCATACAATTTAAATATTGTGGTTTGGTAATGGCAATTCCATGTAGGTACTTTTTTCACGTGGATTCGTCAATTAAATTTGACAAATGAAAGTTAATTTTTGTACTAATAAAATACAAATTTGTGAATCCATGTATGATGTTGATAGTAGTTGCATTAATATATGATTTTGATACATACAATAAAGTTAATGTATGATTTTGATTAAGTAAGTTCATGTATCATTTATGTAATTAAAGTGTCAAATTTTTTCTACGTTATTTCCACATGACACTTGCTGTGTATTTGGCTTATATAGAGTGTAACACAAATTTACTGAAGAAGAGGCTGATGTCGAGGTTTAATTTACTGTCTGTTTGTCAGGGACGCTGAATAGGTTAAAGGTCCGGAGTCAACGCCCCCATGGTATAGTACAATGGTATTTTCTTGTACATGCCAAATGTCTTGTATAAGTTAGAGCTAGAGTTAGTATATAAACTGATGATGTAACCCTATTATTCATACTGAATAAAATATCTCACATTTGTTCCTTGTGGACGTAGGCACATTATCTAACTACGTTGTATTCTTATGTTGATTTCCTTCTTTCAATTCTCTATTATTACACATAAAATCCAACAACACTCCACTAGTGATATAGATTATTCCATAATCTATAGGATTTTGATGTTTAGAAAAAATACAAAAAATAAAAACAGATTTTTCGTAGAATTGCAAACCATCTCTGTCGAGCTCAAGCCTCATTCTCTAGTATTTTGCTTTGAATGTCAAAAAAAATTAAAATAAAATCACGAATTAAAGAGTCGTGATACAAGTTTCATCGAAAACCTAGATGCAAGAGATAATCTAGACTAAAATGATAAAGAGACAAAAAGTAGTATAAAAGATGAAATTCATAACTCCGAGAAGAAGAAAATCAAATAGTATAACTCCGTCTTTGCATTTGATCTTCAACCTGGATGAACTCTCCAATGAAAATCTTAGTTTTTTGCTCTAAAAAGATGAATTTTTATGATGAATATGAGATGAATGTAATGGTATATTGGTCCTTCTAACTTAGAGTTGATAAGTTGTATTTATACTAGTTTTTAAGGAGTCCCAAAAGTCTCTAAAAATCGTGCAAATAATGGCTCAAAAGGAAATTTCCTTGTTTGAGTAAATTTTGAAAGAAAAAATAGTTCTGATCGTGAATGGCCTGGACAGTTGCCTAGTAGAAAACCGGGCACTTGCCTAGGCAACCACTTGAGCCCCTATTTTTGCAATTTCAAGTCGGGCGGTTGCCCGACCATCATAATTGGGTGGGTGCCCAATTATAGAAACTTCCAAAATTCACCCTTTAATCATTTTTTATTCTTTCTTTCATTTTGGTCCTTCACTTCAAATTATGCCTATTTTGATCATTCAACTTCTTCTTATGTGCACAATAGTCCCCAAACCTTTCATTCAATCATCAATTCATCTCTCTTTCTTTTTCAATTGCATATGAATGGGTCAAAAACTGAAACAAGCGAAAGTTAACCCAAGTCAAGTAAAATTTAACATTTTGACAACATAAAAACTTAGAAATAAAAATTTAACTCGAATAATTGCACAATATGCACTTATCATCCTCTATAAGAGGTAATAATAACTTTTAAGTTGAAATAAGGAAATTTGATGAAGATGATTTTGTATCGGATGACACGAAAGATGACTTAGATGAAGAATAGGAGATTAAATTGGAATTCGACAAAGGTTAGACAAGATTTAGGATTTTTTTAAGTCGTTGTTTGTGTCTAATCTAATTTTAAAAATTGATTACCATGTAATTGTAGTATTTATGATTTTGAACAATATATTTTGGTTGAAAATTTAAAAATATGTACAAAGTTCAAGTAATTGTAGTATTTATAATTTTGAGAATTTTTTTTTTTTTTTAAATTTGATGAATATGTATAAAATTCAAGAATACTTTATTTATTTAATAATAATATCAAAATTTGAAAAACGCATCTAACTACTACTTATTTATTATCTCCATATTTTATGAGATGCACTACAGACTTTTTGGAAGAAAGTTGTCATTAGAGATAAAATGTACTAATTGTTAGAAGATTAAGGATAAAAATAAAATGAAAGAAGTGGACAATGTGCAAAAGTTAAAGAGTTTAATTGCAATTAAAA
>CAIGRN010031025.1:0-12959 GCA_903798345.1 Fraxinus anomala
AATGGATTCTGTTGACTTAACGTAAATAGCGTATGATATAATCGGTTTGACTCCCATTAAAATTATAATATTTTTTTTTTAACCACACATTTTTTAATAAAATAATATTACATGTAAATTCAAAATATTTTTTTATTTTTTTAATCACACATTTTCCATCAAATCGCTATTCCAAAATGTATTTTTGGCAAGAAAATGAGACTCCAACATGCTCTTAATGTTATTGAAAAAATAATTTTTGCCAAAAACTTTTTTAAATGAAAAGTTAGTCTATATAAATGGAGAAGAGGGAGTTCAATTTTTTTTTTACAATGAAATGCATTTTATTTTTTCTCACCCTCCCTCTCTAAATTATTATTATTATTATTTTGTTAAACTCAACGAAGCATCGTTATAGCAGTGAAATGCAAATTCTCTGATATTGGACTTAATATCCACATCTATACAAAGAAATAAAATCCCTTCAGTTATCTTGATTTAGTTGTTCGTGGATTTTTATCCAGTACATAAAAAAGTACACCTTTGGATGCACATCTCAGATTTTGACCTTCTTTATTTAGTCAAAAGAAGGTTTATGAAGGAATAAGCTTATGTTGTTTTTCTCTTCTAATCGATGACATAAAAAGCCATTGCACCCACCATTATAAAAATTCAATCAACAACCAACACAATGATATCTCAAGGAAATACTAAAAGCCCAAAAAAATATCAAAATCGAAAATAAAGGAAGTAACATGAAGAATACCAAACATTAATACATGATAGTCCAATGTCGTCTACCGTAGTTGAAGGTTTGATACCATATGAATATTGTCAACGTAAGCAAGGTGGAAGACAAGAGAGCAAAGGGGACTAGGGTATCATAGAACCAAATAAGCATCAAAGGGGCGACGAGAACACACATCGACACCTTTATATTAGGTATTGAAGATCAGTTCGAGCGTGATTCAAGCATCTAGTTCGAGATCAAGTAGGTGTAGGTTTTTGGTAGTATCATTGGCGCCGTCTGTGGGAAGTGCTACCAAAAGTCATGGTTAATACACGTTCAGGTCTTCCTCCAGTAAGCTCATCTAATCCACATCCTCCGACTGAAGAACTTAAAGCCCCCCAAGAAAAATCATCGAAAATACCAATATCCCAACAAGCGATTGTTACTTAGGAATTTTTTGAGGAGCTCCGCCAGCATCGCATGACGATTTAATGGCAGACGCTCGAACTCGAGCTCCTCCTCACGTTCTAAAAAGAGGTGATATCGGAGCCTCAAGCGTACCTCACACATCCTCGGGCCAGAGATCGGTCACAATGGACTTCACTGAAATTGCCAAGATCATTTAGGATGGGATCGTGGCTGGTATGCTTTAGAATACTCAGGCGACAATGGGGTTCACCCCTAACACCCATTTTATCCCTGAAGTCTTGTCATACCCTCTTTCAGATAGATTTAAGTATCCACGAGTGAAGAATACGATTGGACAACCGACCCCATCAACCACCTCAGTGTATACATAGATATCATGCACTTGCAGGTCGCACCTGGTGTAGTAATGTGCAAGGCAATTCTTCAAACGTTTACTTATGTAGCTAGGGATTGGTTTTCTACATTGGATCCCAACTCCATAGCTTTTTTTTCTAATTTGGCGAATAAGTTTCCAGTTTTTTCACAATCAGCAAGCGTATCAGGAAGACAGCCGCATCACTCATGCGGGTGCATCAAGATGTCTCTGTTAAAGACCCCTCTCAAATCGATGACCAACTTACTTACCCAGGATGAGAAGTACATTAACATGGAGGAGACCATGTTTCAAATGAGAGATACCTCGCCATCAAGTAAGCTCGAGCTTAAAAGGCCGCATAAGTCTAACATACATCCGGATCCTTTTCAGGGTAAGCTAAGGCAAGATCCCCCTCCGATATATTCCACCCGATTGAACACCATGAGGTCCAACACTTTGACAAAGATTAAAGACCTTAAAGAGCTTAAATGGCCTCAAAGGTTGTGAGCTCCGCCGGATGCTCGTGATAGAAGCATGTACTCTGATTTTCATCGAGATCATGGGCACACGATCGAAGATTGCTTCGCCTTAAAATGAGAAATTGAAGCTCTTATCAAGAGGGGATTTTTGCGTGCTTACGTCAACCATGACAAGCGTTAGAGGAACAACTAGAGTAAGAATAAGGCTCCTAAAGATTCAGGGCATAAGCAACCAACATTGGGTACCATTAACATCATCATCGGAGGGACGGCCTCGGGAGGGGACTCCAGCAGTGGGTGTAAGCAATATGCTAGTTATTATCCCTCAATTTGAAGCACATATATTGGTCATATAGAAGACATCACTTTCGAATCAAAGGACTTAGAAGACGTGTCTTTTCCTCAAGATGATGCCTTAGTTATATCGATGATCATTGCTAACTTTGAGGTGAGAATTCTGGTGGATAATGGAAGCACAACTAATGTATTGTCGCATAAGTCTTTCATCAGATGGGTATTTTAGCCAAGCATCTCAAACCGATCAAACCCTTCCTTCAGGGGTTTGGAGGTGGTGTCATCATTCCAGAATTCATTGTCGGGTTACCCTTCACCTTAGGATCAGAAGGGAAATAGGTAATACAGATCACCAATTTTCAGGTAGTTCGTGCTCCTATGGCCTACAACGCCATACCTAGAAGGCCACTATGTAATAGAGTTAAGGCAATTGTTTCAAATTTACATTTGGCAATGAAATTTTCTACATTAAAGGGATAGTTCGAGAAAGTTAAGAAGTGGCCAGACAATGCTATGTTACCAATGTTCGGGAAATCAAAGCTAAGGTCATACAAGCTCGAGCTTGACCTTGAGAATCGTAGAAGACTTGCCCCATTAGAAGAGATGGAGGAATTTGAGCTCGAGCTTGGTAGAAAAGTCACCATTGGTCGAGAACTTGATACTACAATCACGGCAGAACTTATCAATTGTCTGTCCCACAACATCAACGTATTCACTTGGAATGTCAAAGATGTGCATGGAATTGACCCCAAAGTTAAAGTACATAGACTCAATATAAACCCAGATGCAAGGCCAATGAAATAAGGGATGAGACAATTTGCGCCAGAACGATAGGAGGTCATACGAAAAGAAATTTCTAAGCTCACTAATGTACAATTCATTCGGGAAATCCAATATCCTGATTGGCTTGCCAATGTTGTTCTTGTCAAGAAAACCAGTGGAAAGTGGCGAGTTTACATTGACTTCACAGATCTTAACAAAGCATACCCTAAGGATAGTTACTCTTTACCTTGAATTGATAACCTTGTTGATAGCACATCGAATCATAAACTATACTACTTACTGGACGCCTTCTCTAGATATCACTAAATCTTCATGGCGGAAGAGGATTGGGAAAACACCTCATTTATGGAATATTAAACCATATATTACTATAAGGTCATGTCTTTCGGATTGAAGAATGTAGAAGTAACATATCAAAGACTCCTCAACAAGGTCTTTATCAACATGATAGGGAAGAACATCGAAGCATACGTAGATGACATGGTGGTTAAGAGCAAGCAAGTAAATCATATCACTAACCTCGATGATGTCTTTGCTATACTACGGAGGTACAATATGAAACTCAATCCAGCAAAATGTGTCTTTGGAGTGGCCTCAAGATTTGTGTCACGAGCAGTATACATGTGTTTTTCCTTCTTCAAAGTTCTCAGGGACAACCGAAACTTTGACTGGAGTGGGAAATGTGATTTAGCTTTTCAAGATCTCAAAAGAACATTGGCATCTCCTCCAGTTCTTACCAAATCAGAGCCTAGAAATACCTTGTTGCTATACTTAACCATCTCTCTAAATGCAGTAAGTGGGGTACTAGTAAAGGAGAGTAGAAAGGTCCAACGACCTATCTATTATGTGACTAAAGTGCTTCTTGATGTGGAAACTCGATATACATTAGCCAAATAGCTTGCCCTTGCCTTGGTCGTAGCTACCAGGATGTTTCGTCAAACTTTCAATGTCATCCAATCATTGTACACAAATTAGCACCTCAGGCACATACTTCATAAACCAAATAACTCAGGAAGATTATTGAAATGGGCGATTGAGCTTGGAGAATTTGATATTGGGTTCAAGTCAAGGCCCGTAATCAAGGCGCAGGCTCTAGCAAACTTTATAGCACAACTTATCCCAAAGTCTTGGGGCTCGGGAACTAGGGTCATCATCATTGACCCGAATAAAATCGTAGAAATTCAATGTGCACTCAGGTTCGAATTTGAAGCCACTAATAATGAAGCAGAATCTAAGGTTGTCATCATAGTTTTGGAACTTGCATGCAACCTTGAGCTGGAACATATCAAAGTCTTCAGCGACTCACATCTAGTTGTCGAACAGATTGAGGGTACTTTTGAAAGAAAAGACGAGCTTGTATTGTCTAAAGGTGAATGATCTCAGAAGGCCGACGCATTATCTAGACTCATGTTCATGGGGATAGATGGGCTGGACAGTATGGTACACATCAAGATGGTAATAGAGCTTATCATTAAATAGAAGCCAAGCATCATAGACATTGACCAAGAGCCCTCTTCGATGGACCCGATAATCGAGTTCATAAGTAATGAACATTTATCGTCGGAACCTCGAGCAGCAAGGTATTGTATCATCAAATGAGTCTTATTTCGAAGAAGCATTACCTTTCCCTACCTCAGATGTTTTAGACCTTTCGAATCACTCAAAGCCTTGGTTGAGGTTCACGAAAGTGTGTGTAGGAATCATCAAGGTGCTTGAGCTCTCGCCTATAAACTTATAAAGTATGGGTATTATTGGCCTAGCATGAAGAAAGATGCAATAGATTTTGTAAGGAGGTGTAACAAGTGCCAAAGATTTAGCAATATCATACATACCCTAGTCGAAGAGCTGACTCCTATCCACTTTTCGGCTCCTTTCGAGCAATGGAGAATTGACATTCTAGGACCTTTCCCTTTGGCAAGAGGTCAACAGAATTTTGTTGCAGTGGTAGTAGAATACTTTACCAAATGGATAGAAGTAGAACCCCTGGCAGTAATATCAAAACCCAAGCTCATGTCATTCATATGAAAGTCTATTATATGTAGGTTCGGGATACCGAATGTACTCATAATAGATAAGGGAAGGCCATATGACAATTCACAATTAAGGAATTTTTGTACTGACCTTGGGATCAACCATCGTCTGACGTCAGTCTCACACCATCAGAGTAACAGCCTTACCGAAGTGACTAATCGGATCTTACTTCAAGATCTTCGAACAAGGATCGAGGATGCTAGAGGCAATTGGCCCGAGAAACTGTCCTCCATACTTTGGACATATAGGAGTTCCCATAAGACAGAAACTAGCGAAACCCCTTTCATGTTAGATTTCGACATCGATGCCACAATTCCAATTGAGGCCACCCTTTTTTCGATAAGAAGGCTCGAGCCTAATCCCGAAAGGACAAAAATCGAACAACTTGACCTACTTGAAAAAGTTCGAGAACAGGCGTCACTTAGAACTAAAGGTTATCAAAGTAAAATAGTGAGACTCTTCAATAGTATGGTCAAATCTAGAAGTTTCAGCGTTGGAGATTTAGTCCTCGGAAGGGCAAAAGCTGTATGTCATCCCCCATGAAAACTCAAACCAAATTGGGAAGGACCTTTTGAAGTTATACGAAAAGTAAAAGGCGAAGCATATAGCCTGAAGGACACCTAGGGAAGACCTCTCCCAAGGCCTTGGAACGCCGACAACCTCAAAATTTATTACAAATAGTCGGCCATGGCCCCAACTATCTAGGTCATATAGTTTTTCATTTTTCTTTTTGCGTTATGTTAGGTTTATATTCTTTCGGTAGGTTTTTTTTTTTTTTTTGCTCGAGCTTGCATACCTTTAGGTTTTTTTCTTTTCAAGGCCTACGCGCCCCATGTACATTTACATTATTTTATAAACATTTTAACAATTAAAAACATTCTTCAAACATCTTTATTTAGCTATTACGTATAATTAGCGTAAGGCCGTTCTCCACTTATGTAACTATTACATCTAATTAGCATAAGGTAATACTCCGCGCATGCAGCTATTAATCCTAACTAGTGTAAGGCCGTGCTCCATGAATGTAGCTACTACATCTAATTAGCATAAGGCCGCTGCTATTATTTCTAACTAGCGTAAGGTCGTGCTCCGTGCATGTAACTATTACATATTACTAGCGAAAGGTCATGCTCCACGCATGTAGCTATTACATATAATTAGTGTAAGGCCATCCTCAGCGCATATAGCTAATAAACTTACATAGCATAATGACATTCATACGTAGCTATTACTCGAGATCCTTATTACTCGACTTCAATATTTCTCAATATCAAATTAGGTTGAGTTCGAGCTCAGGCCAGTACTCACCATCCGCAAAAAGATCTGAGATTCACCAAAGAAAAAAAGGGGGCCTGAGCTACTTACCAGAACAATGACTAAGTAGCACACTCGAACCCAACCTGTTGGAGCTTTAAAATATTGCTCGTGAAAAATACTCGAGCTACATACATATTGCAAATTGAACAAATAACTCGAGCTTGTTGCCCAAATTACTGGTCAAGTAAAATGCTTGAGCTAGATATATATTACAAATCGAACAAATAACTTGAGCTTGTGCCCAAAATACTGCTCAAGTAAAATACTCGATCTACATACATATTGAAAATTGAATAGAGAACTCGTTCTTGTTGCCCAAAATAATGGTTAAGTAAAATCCTCGAGTTATATACATATTACAAATCAATCAAAATACTCGAGCCGTCCCCCAAAATAATGGGAGTTGTAGGCTCGAGCTTAATGTATAGAAATACTGAAAGAGCTTGAGCTTCTTGTTAGTAGGCAGCATGCATGAGCTCAACCATAGATGCCAAAAACTCGAACTTAGATTTCATCATTGGTTAGTTTCGAGCTTGATATGTAAAGAACGAATGCAATCGATAACAAAATATATTAGAAAAATATCGAGCTATAATTAAAGCCAAATAATAAACTTGAACGGGGCAATGTACTTGTTACATTTTTTAAAACAAAAATATATTTAACAAAGTTCGAGGTAGGGGCCTAATCAAGGTCTGTCGCGTCAGCAAGATATCCCAAATCTGGAGTCTCACCCCCCTCCTCCGACTGTCCTCTTGTCTTTCTCCCTCGGAGGCAGAAAGCTCGAGGTCATTTGCAAGCTCATTAACCGTCCTTATCTCCTTGATCAGGGGCTTCAATTCGTCGGGCAGGATGGTCCGTAGGAATGAGCGAGCAAGCCTCAGGCCATAGTGATACAAACCTAAACTATACTAACCCAGTAGCGTCCCGAACTCCTCAAACTTCTTGAAGTCTTCAACCGCTTGAGCTCGAGCCTTAGCAAGTTCATCCTCAAAACCCTTCTTCGCGTGTAAAAGCTCGAGCTTAGCCTCTCAGCCTCGTCCTTGGTGGTACCTACTTGGTCTCGAGCTTTCCGAGTCTCGATCCTTTCCAGGTCTCGCTCCACTTCGAGCTCACAAATGCATCTTCTGCTTTTCATGACCTCATCCTTGAGCTCGCCCATTTTGCCAGAGGTGTTGGCCTCTTTCAAGACTAAGCCCCGACCCACACTCAAAGTGTAGGAAGGGAGATCAGGTCGATATCAGATCGAGCACAAAAAGAAAATAAATAAAAAAATAATACAAAATAATATAATAAACAGTTTGAGATCTTACCTTAAGAGTCAACAGCTCGAGGGTCTTCATCCTTTCATGGTAATCAACCTCTTTAGCATATTTGTTAACAATGCTCGAGATTAGGGAGCATTGTGCGTATTCGTCCATTAAGGTCGAGGAAATAGTGTCATCATCTAGGTCGACGATCTCAGGCGTGCCCTAGGGAAAGGAGTTTCCTCCAGGAGAAGGGTGAAGTGGAGAAGTCAGGCTCCTTGTTTTAATGACTGCCCAATCTCGTTAAGGGTTTTGCTCGAGGCTATCTCCTTCCTCTTTTCTTCATCTTGGATGGGACAAATATCTTCGGCTATGAGCATCTGCCCTTGTGGTAAACGTTCATGAAGAGTTTTGAAGGATTGAACGAAATTTCTAATTCAGCAAAATGACACAAGGCATTAGCTCGAGTCATTGTTCGGGATATTAACATGAAAGAATAAAAAGAATGAAGATCGTACCCTCGATCCCTCTCACATTGGCAAAGTCGAAGGTGTCATCCTCGAGTAGATAATCAAATTTTGTTGCGAAATGATCCTGGTGTACTAACCTCAACCGATCGATCTCTAAAGTATCGAAGTGTTCTGGACTCTCATTAAACTTATCATTATCGTGGATCTCCCACCTCGGCCTAAATGGGTGGTCGAGGTCTTAGGAAACATTCTTTCCAACTCCGAGGTGATCTCGGGGTTTCAGGAGCCCTAAACCCTCATTTTGTAGATAAGTAGACGAAGCAGTTATACCTCGACAAGAATTTCATATCAAAAACCATCCTCAAAAGGTCGATTTTAGGTTTAACCTGAGGCATCTACATAGAATAAACAAGTAGATCAAGAGCATCCACCTGTTAGGGGCTAGTTGGCCTAAACATGTAAAAAAAAAAAAGCCAGGAAATAGATGAAGAACAGGTGGACAGGCCACTTAAGCCCAGCCCTAAGGGTATTCCTAAAAAATATCATGTCCCCATCTTTAACATCTAGTACTGTTTCAGTAGCCTCGGGGGCCCTAACGTCACGTAGGGGTATTACCCTAAACTCGAATTGCTTTTATTGAGATTTGAGAGTGAAAAATGAAAGGAAAAAGTGGGGTATTTATGGGGGTCATAGGAAGGTCAAAGGTCGTGCAATCCTAAACTTTGAACTCACTCCACATGGCGATCATCCAAGATTTCATGATCTCTGCCTTGCACACGTTGAATGCCTAGCTATTACCTACGATCAACCAATTAAGTTCGATCTCAGGTTGTTGTACCTTTTTGCATTTCACCTCGCAGCTCGAGCACGTAACTTTTAGCTGCGACCTGGATATATGAGGGCTTGTGATCGTACAAATATCATTTAGCCCGAGCTCAAGCATATTGCCCAAATGCATCCTATCCCAATTATGCAAATACCAAGCTCAGGGTACATGTCGAGGTCGAGCTACATGTTGAGGTCTGGCTTCAACAACGAAAGAACGATTTTCTCGTTCTTATCTCACACCATCTAGAAATATCAATCCTATTTTGATTACAACTCTAGATGAATTTTACTATTCTCCAAACTACTTACCTACTACAGTTTGATTTAAACTCAAACAGAACACTTTGTATATGATACAAATACCTTTCATGATAAGGATAAGGACTACAAGTGCTTGGATCCTTCTATGTCTCTAACACCAACATCTATAAATACATGATCAATGTTCATTATTCAGCTATGTTTTTTCATAATTTTATGCACAAATTCTCTCTCTAATTTAAGCATCGGAGGGACGACGAGGACACACCTCGATGCCTTTGTTTTTGGTATCGAAGATCAGTTTGTGCATGATTCAAGCATCCAGTTCGAAGTCAAGCAAGTGCAGGTTTTTAGTATCATCAGCTATAAACCAAACTATTTGAATTTGTTGTGGCATTGAGAAAATGATGGAGTGCGTCAAAATTCATGTGCCATTAATGTAAGGAACATAACTTATATAATAATCCATTTCTTAAGTACATGAGACTGAGTTGATGAGAATTTAACATGTGCTGTTGTAGGTAATCTTACATTAGGTAACATGTATATAACTCCTGAAATAGTTCTATTCGTTCTCTCAGTCATGTGATTTTGTTGAGGAGTTTTTCTAATTCTTTTCCCTTGCTAACCCTTTTTCCTTGCAAAATTGTTCGAACGGGATATTGATCGTTTAATTTTCTACAAGTGTACTCTATCGCAAACAAGTAATAAAGTAAAGAGTAAACTATCATCCCACAAGGACTATATACTTAACCTAGTGTCAATCATGTTTAACTCTAATCGAATAGCCTTATTTGTTTGAATGATTTTTATTAACTAATCTAGCCTTATTATGAAGGTTTTGTGAATTTAGATTGGATAATTACTAAGACCTTGAACCCCCCTTATTATTTCGTTTCAATTCAATTCAATAACATGACAATATGTGCTCATTCTTGTTGATCAATATTTCTAAGTTAGTTAAAAATATCTCTCGATGTCAATTAAATTTATTATCTTATGTGACCTTATATCTTTATGAAAGACGCGAGCATGAAAGCATGCATTAAAAATATTAGAACATCTTTAGAAATCATGAAAAGCATAAATGCATATTTCTATCATCTATCGGACTTTACAATCATTGTTAACGTGCTATCTATCATATTGTTTCTCTCGAAATCAATAATATTGACAATCAATCCAATTGTGATCAAGTAATTGATAATTCATTAAATCCTACAACAATCATACAATAATTAACACATATTGAACGTCAAATTATCGAATTTATATTAAAACATCATAATAAGAGTTCATCCATATCTTAGTAATCGAAGCCCTAACATCTCATTACAAATTTACAAGAAATCATGCTTAATTGGAAGAATAAAACTCGGATTTTGAGTTGATGAAGGTGGAGATAAAAATAATCTTGATGTTCTTAAATTTCTCCAATTGTATCTGGATGAATCTACAAGTATTCCTCTTGTTGTTTCCCTAGAATTTCAAGGCTTGATCTCTAATTTCTTGAGAAGTTGCAATTGCCCTTTAATTATCAGAAGAACGATGGAATTGGCCTTTATTTGACGATGATGATGATAATAGATGATTAATGGTGTAAAAGAGGTTCGTTTTGATGTATTTATAGAAGTCTAAAATATGGTTGAAATCATGACCAAAATTGAATAGAAAAAGAATTCTAACACAAACAGGTAATTTGCACGTTGGGTCTTTCGTCACTCAATTTTTACATAGCATGTTCATGCATAGACTTGGCTTGCTCTTGGGAGTTTTTCAATTGGCTAGTGCAAGCATGCCAACCAAGTTTATGTATGCGTTAGTGATATTTTTTTCACCAATGCGCAATTCAGTCCTTGATTTTTAAGCTCTGTTCGGATTGAGTCAATTTTTCTTGCATTTGGATCCTTTGACTACTAATTGCATTCAACTGGACCCAAGCATTCTCCAATTGTCGATCTTAAATCTGAATCAACTATTGAAAGTGTTCAATTTACTTTCTTGCTAGTTTGATTATTAATCAAAGTTTTCCACTCGTAGAAGTCTTTAAAGCCAAATTCTTGCATTTTAACAAATAAATCCATACTTTCCTAGAAAATTTTGCTGGCCCTCAGTGCATGCATAGTCAAGTGTCTATCTTGCAGAATGAACAACATAAAATTTCACCAATTAATCTAGTTGTACAAAATTTGTTTACAAAAGAAGTGTTGGCAAGATCTAGGCCGTTGATTTTCATTGATTTCAAAAACTATTTTTGAAATGATTGACCTACCTAAATGTTGTCAGCACAAAGTTCGAAAACCAAGTTTGTACACATAGTATAATTCAAATTTCAATCTCTTGTGCATAGCAAACAGTGTTCACAAAAAAACTCAATTGCCCAATGTAACGTTTCCAAAAACCTTCCTAAGAGTTCAACCTTTATTATGGTGTTTTGTATGTCTAGCAATTATTTATTGACATAATAAGCTAATTAAGAATTAGTTTGATTTCTCATCTTTAAATTTTGAGAAATAAAATAAGTATTGACAATTTTGTCTAATACTACCATTTAGATAATTTTTTGAAGTAAAGTGGAAAAAGAATTAAATCAAATAAAGATACAAAAACTTGTCTATATGACAGCAAATAGGCAACGATGATATTCAATTGTGGACAGGAATCAATATATGTAATGTTGATTGTTGTGTTAATTATGTCTAGAATCTCTCATACCAATTGTTGGAAATTCGAAGATCACGTATCGCTCGATACCATTTGATATGAAACAAACCATTGGATTGAGATTTTGAAGCTATATGGCAAAATATGAAGTGTTTAATCACAACAAAAGAATAAAAGAAGGTAAGAAAATATGGCAGAAGAATTATGAGATTTTAATGTATCAATAATAATGTAGAAATATACAATTGATCCTAAAGTTCTAGTAATCTCTTTTCTCACATTATGAAATTGTATAGAAGAGCCTAATATTTATAGGGAATATATAGGGGATGTCCAAACTCTCCTAGTGGATTTGTTGATGAAGTAGGTTACCAAAAAATCGAATCCAAAACGAAGAAAAAAAATGCGAAAAATTGGAACACATATAGGTGGTGCCGTGACGCTACTTCCGGGCGCCCAAGCGCTAGGCGTTCTAAACTCTTTTTCAAATCTAATACCAATTTCTAACTCTCATTGGACTTTCAAAATAGAACTTCAATTTGACATAGGACTCCAATAGCATTCCAAACTGAATTCTTCTTAATGACACTTCAATTACTTCAACGAGGAATTCGGATCAAGCTCAAATTCTAAAAATCTCCATCTTGGCATGAATTCTACTGCAATAAACAAATTTCCAAAATATTATCTACTTTGAGAAGAAAACTGACTCTGCAACAATAATCAAAACTAATTTCTCCAACCAAACACAAAATACTCCACATTTTTCAATGAATCCAAGCACTACTCCACAAAATTATTTCAAATTCCCAAAAAATCATAATTATTTTAAAATTTACCAAACTGGGCTATAACACACATTAAAGCATAATCAAACTCAAATGATTTTAAAAAATCCCATTGGTAGATTGTACACCTTCTACTACGCTAAAAGCATGCTTAACAAAACTAGCATCTACATATCTTTTACCATTGGGTCCATCATTAGCAGTTGAATACAATGGCAATGTAGATGATGGTAGCAAAACGGCATTATCCATATCACCTGAACTCCACTGAGCAGTTTTCTTCAAATTCGACCATTTACGAGCT
>CAIGRN010031044.1:0-20068 GCA_903798345.1 Fraxinus anomala
TGGAATTATTGACATAAATGATACATGTACTGCGTTGACAGCATCTTATAGTGCATTTTCTGTGTTTGTTGTATCAAAAACCAATAGAAAACTGCCAAGTGTCTTTCTGTAAAAATTCTGTCAAATTTTTTTTATACTTATATGGCAACACTGTTAATCAATTGTACAACACACTAAAGCATTTCTTTTACTTCTAGTCCCCAACGGCCCAAGCTACTACGTCGATCATACCTAACGATTGTCCATCACGAGTCCAAACTAGCATTAGATTTGGGCCCCCACAAAACTCAGATGGCCTGACCTTATTTGACACTCCTAATTTGATCATTGTTTATAGAAATAGTGCAACTTTTAATTTCTAATCACCTTTTACAAGTACCTTTAACCCTCAAGAGTGGTTGGTATTTGAGATGTGTGCTTTGTTATCGTAGTAGTGTAGTTTCTCCTCCTCCGTTGGTAGCCACTTGGACGGCACAAAACATAGAACAAGGGATGAGGAAAAACTACTACTCAATGACGATTGTGGTTTAAGAATAAGTATAAAAGGAAGAAGTGCACAAGTGTATGTGAAGATTGAGAATATAACATCATACTTTTGAGGACATGTCTCTATCTATAGCAGCTATGGTATCCACGTGTCTCCAACCCGTGGTAACAAGCGTCCTCATGCGCTCTCACTCTCTTGTCAATATAGGAATGTAATACGTGGACCAATCAAATTGTGTTGGTTGTAACGGTCACAAATGTCAAGGATGGATAAACATCTCAAAGAGCAATGCTAATAAAGATGAATACTTGTGTCTAATAATTAGACTCCACTTGACTAAGCAGCTACGACCTACCCGGTCATCATATATAGCGTCCAAGCAACTTTAGGGACAAAGTCGTCCAATCGACTACCATCTGATCATAGAGGGATGTAGCAGCTACCAATCTTCACAAATTCCGTCCAACCATCTACACACAGGGGATTATCAGTTATTATAGTTTTGTCCGCTTGTTATGGAATAATCATAAGTATATGATGTCAATTAAGAAAGTAGTAAAATGGATCTAAAAAGTTGAGATTATTTATTGGCTAATTAGCACAAAATGTCCCCACCTTTGGGGTTGATTTTGGAAACCATCCTTACCTTTCATTTCTTTGAATTTATACACTTACCTATCACTTTTCGTGAACATCATTTTCATCATATTTTGACTATTTACCCTCCATTCAAATAAAACAAAAAGAAAAGAAAAGAAAAATTAAAGAATTAATTGCGGTCATGCTCCCAATTTTTTTAAAAAGTGCAAATTAGTCCAAAATCCTTATTAAAACAACTAAATGCATTAATGGTCCATTTGGCACGACTTTTACATCTTGTAGAAGAGTTTTCCAAGTAAATTACCTTAGACCAGTTTTCCCAAAAAAACTCTTCTAACTACACAAAATACTTTTAAAAAATTATCCAAATATGTTCAAAAGTAGATTCTTAATCTCGTAAGAATGATAGAATCACATGTATGATGAGAATTCAAGCAACAATATCTATAAAACGTCATTTTTGATGATGACTAGTTTATTTTGTTAATCTAATATTTTTTGTTAAAAGTTGAACGAAGTATCCCTCTAATCGAAGTGTTATTGCAGATAATCAATCTTTAGTTCTTTTGTAAATAATTTAATTAATAACCATTTGATTAATATGACAAGCCGTACTTTATATTATGTCTAAAATACAAATAGTAGTGCTTAATGCCATATCAAGCAACTCTTGAGAATATCAAAACGCTATTCTATGCAAAGTAGTGCTTGATGCTGTCAAAAAGCACTTGAGATCGTGTCAAACACTACTTTAGGCTTTGTCGAGATAATCAAGTGGTGAATTGGTATAAGCGACTAAGCTACATCAACATTGGAAAACTAGTACAAACACTACTCATTTTTTTGTATACACAATTTCCTTTTTTTACTCATTTCTTCGTCAACTTAGGGAATATTTGTTTCTTCCAGCATGCTTTCACAATACCGGGCAATCCAACCTACTATTAAGTTTATCGTTCTCCAATCTCGTGCTCCCCACATAGGGTTTAATGATTCAACTAATACTAAGGTTATCATTCTCCAATCTCATGCTCTCTTGCATAGGGTTTAATGATTCAGCGTAGATGCTTCTTAGCACTTTCTTTTCATTGTCTCAAATTGTATTGTACCGTATGATAAATCTATTGAGTGAGAGAATAATTTATAACAACATGAGCAACAAATGTAAGGATTTACTCTCCGAGTCCTATTTGCCGTAAGACTAAAAGAACAAGGGAAATTCATATATCGAGCTTAGTGACATGTACAAGCCATTATATCGAAATCAAACTATATATTTATATATAATGTACAAACCATATATTTATATATATTATACATGCAAAATAATTATTAAGTCGTCGTTGTTTGACACCATGTTAAAATGGTCTAAACACAATCACATATATAGGAAAAAAAATCTAAAATTTATAAAGAGAAAAACGTGATGAATCGAATAGGCAATTTTACTTCATAAAACGTGTTATCTTCGAAATAGACGAGAAAAAAAATACAAAACGTGTTTGGTCTTTGTATTTTTGAAAATGTATTTTTGAAAATAAAGTTAACTTATAATATAAAAACTCAAAACACATTTATTAAATTCTAAAAATTATAACAAAAAATCAAAAAATTCTAAAATTTAAAATTCTAAAAAATTGAAATTCTAAAAATAAAATCATAAAATTATATAAAAATAAAAAATAAAATTCAAGAAAAATAAAAATTTTAAAAAACATAATAAATAATAACCGTTCAAACTCTTAATGATATTTACCTAAAAATTTGAAAAAATATGTTTAAATGAACATGGATAAAATTCTGAGTAAACGTCATCAATTTTTATTTTTTATTTCCTATGTTTTGTCATTTCAATTTATTATTTATTATTTATTTTACTTTTAGAGCGGGAAAAAATATTGTACCAACTTTAAAATGTATATATATTACTTGATAATAAATTGATATATATTTTTTATTTTATTGAATATTCAAGTTTCATGGAATGAAATGTCATTAAACAATCGGTTATGCTACGTTTATATAACAACTTATATAATGATTTACCAATAGATGATGTGATGAGATTAAATTGGATCAAAATCTCATCAATCAAATAACTTCCCTACTTATATTTTGATACTTCATCATTATATAAAATATTATGTAAATAGTTGCGTATAATAAGCATTTTCCTTAAAACAATTTCTCAAGATTTCAAACCAAACATATATTTTTTTTATTTTTCTGGAAAAGTTTTCAGAATGACAAACCAAATGCAATTTTAGGAATCTTAAATTAGATATTCAAAAAAAAAAAAAAAAAAAAAAAACAAAAACTCAAATGAAAACTGAAACACAAATCAAACAAACCTTTAGTTGACACCAGAGTAATTTTCTACTTGAAGTTATTTAAGGGTTTACTTTATGGAATTTCCATAATTTTTGGAACACCTAAACTCACTAACCAAAAACAAAAAAGAAAAACAGTTATAATTTAGCCCAAGTAATAGTTCCCTACTTTTACGAGAGTAAATTTAGTGAAAATCTTTTATATGTCAACTCCACTACAATCTACATGCAACAAAAGAAGAATCCACATTAATTTGAAATAGTTATTCATTCATAAATCTTTACTCAATTTTGTTCGGCCCATGTTTGAGCTACATTAAAATTTTCATTTTCATTCTTTTACTTATTTTCAACCACACATTCTTTAATACAATAATATTTCTCATCACATCAATAATTTTTCCTTCTTTTTCAATCACACATTCTCCATCAATCTACTATTTCAAAATACATTCTTTCAAAATAATGTGGCTCAAACAGAGTACATGCTGCTGGCACTAGCTTCTTGTTTAAATTATTGTCAATGAATCAAATTCCATAATTTCCACTAATCAAAACATGAGCACTAAACCTAATGAGGAATGCTCCTTTTAACATTTGAATAATACCTAAAAGTTTTGTCTTATTTATATTTAACTATTGTACCAACAATTGGTTTGTTATATGGTGCCTTTATTCCCTCGACCATTTTGGAAATTGAAACTCAAATCGAAGAATCCTGTGGCTTTTCTTCCCTTTAAAGTAGAGTGAGACCTAGAAGAGGTCAGGATCAGCTAGAACGAGCTAAAATTTCAAATTTGGGGTAAGCTTAGACAATTACTTGTAAGTAAATTTACTTATAAGTAAAGAAAGAAAATTTGTAATAAAATATTTTTTTGTTGGTCAAAGTTGAAAGTAAGTAAATTATTCTACTTTAAAAATTATACATATTTTAGTATTTATATAAATAACTCTTTTACTTGTAAACAAAAAAAGGGTAGCATGTGTTGATGTCAAAAATTGTACTTGAGTGTATCCATGCTTGAGCTGTATGGACGAGCTAAGCTCACGAACAAAACTTCCACTAACTTGGAACAAGATGATATGTATTGATATCGTAGCCCCTTCAATGTTTAAGTCAATAAATAGATAGAGAGAATATAAGCGTAAGGTCGGGGACCTCGCCCTTATTGCTGTACTACGGGCTTAAATATAAGGAGGTTGGGGGTGTCGCACGTCATGCAGGCTGTGGACATGACCATGCCTATGAGGGCGGACTCACTTTCATACATAAGAACAAGGTACCTCGTCGATCTGAGATGTCTGGAGTATTGAGTTACAAGGTATGATTTGGATGTTAAGGAAGTCGAGCCTTGTCAATGGCCTATGGTAAACCGAGTGAGAGGTCTGGAACCTACTCCTATGACTTTGTTGGTGGCTAAGTTTATAGAGGTCAGGGTCATCTACTGACTACTTGGTATGTAGGCCTAAAACGGTCGGGTTCTCCTGCCAAGGAATATAGAGGTCAGGGTCATCCACGAGAAGTTAGGTACAATATTCTCTTCCTAAATTTATAATATAGAAAAAAAAGAAGCAATACTTGAAATTTGGTAGTTCAATTTAACCATATTCCTTTACTATCATACAAGCAAACACATAATTAATGGAATTTTCCATTACACATTAATTTGTGAAGGCTTGAATTTTCATCTTAAAATGTTAATTTTATTAGAAGAAATAACCCAATTTGTATATATTAATTAAATATTTTATGTTTAACAAATGTGAGATTTTAATTTAGCCCCACTGAGGTTATAATATCAATTTATGTGGTGTTTGGCGATAGATTAAATGAAAAGTCATATTAAATGATTTATTTAAATGATTGAGGTTATAACGTTCCAAATGGGACTAATTAGTATTACTCGTGAAATTTGTCTCTTAAAACATCATTGCAAGATGGTTAATTATTTGAGCACTCCAAACTTGAAATTCGATCGCTTGTTTGAGCAGCATGCACTCGCAAGATGGTTATTTGGCTGAGCACACAAAACTTGGAACATAATTGCTTGCTTGAACTTTATACGGATTAAATTGTTCGTATGAATTTATTAAAATATGATATTTACTAAGATATGAATTTTATCTTAAAAGATTAGCGCATTAAAAACAGTAGGTCACATCAATTAATATTTTTAGATTTAACCGACGTTATATTTTATTTCTTTAATGAGTTCTTCATTAATCTTTTGAATTATAAGGCTTCATTGGAAACACCAATGTATTCCAAGTGAACCATTTTCCATGTGAAAGCAAAAGGTGGATTTGATGTGACTATATATATATATATATATACTCAACAAACGTACACTTTTGGTTACATTCATATGATAAAACATAGGATATATGTAAAAGTTATTCCTCTACAAGGAATTATTTAATCACATGTCAAAAATATTCTCCACGAAATTGTCTCTCTTAATTATTCCAAAGGAATGGAAACACGTCTCTTGTTAATCTTTTCCCATTATTGGTAAGATAGGGACATATATGGGCAACTCTAGAATCAATTTTATTTTGATTCTCTCATCATCACCATTCATCATTTTAATAAGCGATTTTTAATGATTGCTTGCCATGTAAATCATCAACTAAAATTAAAATTGGAAGTTGAAATATAAAAAGAAATAATGCCTTCACGTCTAGAGTATCAACCAGAAAAATTGACCAACATCCACACATTATTGTCCTAATAAATGGTAAATATTACATGTAGAAATTATTATTGTCCAACTGGTGCCATGTCAACCACAAAAAGGGGTCCCATCACTTTCTCAATTGTCATGAATTAAAAGTTTATGCCTCCGGTAGTCGAGACCTGTTAAACAAAAGAACGCTTGATCACCAAAACTCGCCTCAACAAAAAAAATCTGTAAAACTTTAACACTTAACTAGAAACTTGATTAGAGGCCTTAGATATGAACATGACTTGTCGCAGTACAACTTCGAACAAATCAATCTTGATGTTAGAGCATCATGCCATCAATAAGCGATAGGCGTCTAAATCAAAATTGGAAAACTAGTACAAATAAAACATACAACAAATTAATGTTTGAATTTTGTTTGTTGTTGTTCATGATACATGATCTTGTCCGTCAACTCATATCTTCATGGGTTGAGTTAGATATAATATAGATACTATATATAAGGAAACGCACGCAAAATAAATATTAAGTTGTTTATTCATTGTTGTTTGACACCATGTTAAAATGGTCTAAACACGATCGCAAATAGAGGGAAAAAAAAGTAAATCGTTTGCTTGTCAATTCCACTACTACCTACACGCAACAAAAGAAGAATCCAAATTAATTTAAATAATTATAATTTTTAAATCTTTACTTAATTTTCTTTAATTAAGCATATGCTGCTGGCACTAGCTTCTTGTTTAAATTATTGTCAATGAATCAATTCCATATTTTTAACTAATAAAAACAAGCACTAAACCTAATGAGGAATGCCCTTTTAGCTCAAAAGTTTCTCTTTCTTTTTAGTTCAACTTTCTAACTATTATACCAACAACTGGTTTTTATATGGTGCCTTTATTTCCAGAACCATTTTGGAAATTGAAACTTAACTCGAAGAATCCTGTGGCTTTTCTTCCCATTAAAGTAGAAGAGCTAAAATTTCAAAGTTGGGGTGAGATAAAAATTGCACCCCTCCTATCTAAGCCCCTGTTTGTGATACTTGTAAATATATACTATGCGCAAGAAGTATACAGTTCAAAGAACTTCTTTTTAATCTGATTTTTAAATCTAAAGAAAGAGATTTCGCTGGCACCCTAAAGCAACTTATCTAATATTCTCATTTGTTACTCGTTTAAGCCACGGTTCTAAAATATTTTTAGTCATACTAACTTTTGCTTGAACGAAGAGAAGTCTCCAAAAAACCCTAAACCTACAAAAAGGTCAAACTAAATGATATGAAGTGAGTGGCAGTGACCACTTTACCAGTGGATGCTTGGCTAAGCTTAAACAATTACTTGTAAGTAAATTTACTTATAATTAAAGAAGTAATATTTGGAATAAATTATTTTTTATTGATCAAAGTTGAAAATAAGTAAATTATTCTATTTTAAAAGTTATCTTTATTTTATTTTAGTATTAACATGAATAACTCTTTTACTTGATGATAAGTATATTTTATATACTTATTTGGACTGTTAAATGCGATTAATTATAATTAAGTTTGATGATTTGTGGCTTAGTTAGATGTTAATTTTATTTGTTAAGTAAAACTCGAGGAAAATTGGGTAAATTAGAAGAAAGAAGTGAAAAATGGGCACAAAAGGAAGAAATACAAAGTTTGGGATCAAATAGGCTACGGAGAAAAGGTCATTTCATAACTTTTTGTTCAATAGTAATCTTTCTTTTAAGGGGAATATATAAGAGTTTAGATCAACTAGTTTAAAGACCATTTCATATTTAAAGTCAATTCACCACACAGATGATCGTCATCCCAAATCTCAAACACGTGGTCAAAATCCACTCTCAAGAGCCTAATGTGTGTAGTACATAAAATACATGTAATAAAATATACCAAGTACTCCAACAAGTTCTAAACAAATTAATAGAAATTTAATTTTCAATTATGAACATAACTAGTATTTGTTCACAAAATAACATATTCAAAAAAATATATATATAATTTCCTTTTTCAAAATTTTTAAATTTTTTTTCCAGGCAATAAATAAAATACAAAACAAATAAAGAAATAATTTAGAATGCATGCATGAATATATAGATACCATGAATAATGTATATGTATGCATCAAAGTACCTACTCATTAAGGTACATAAACACTCTTACCATGAAGAGTATAGCGATCAAATTCATAATCTCTCAGATCATACTTTTTCACCCTAATTTTTCAAGGAGTGGAGTTAATTCTAGTTAATTGTGTCATCAGCTCGTGTCAAGTAATTGACCTGATTAGTAAGGAAGTCAACCCGATTAGATATATTTTGACTTTTTTTTTCTTTTCAAAAGTTTGTGACACCTAGATTTTATGTGTCTGTTCCACTACAATTGTGACACGTAGGAACAAATTTAGGAATTACCATATGTTTCATATTTTGAACCTTTGGTGGAGGAAATCTATATTGTACAGATGATTTCAATCTTCGAACACGTACAGTCTTGGTTTTATTCCTAATTAAGAGCTTACGACACTTAGGTCTTATGTGTCATATCTTACCACAATGGTAACACATGGGGATGAACCTAGGAGCAACTCTAGGTCTTAAGTCTTGAGCCTTAGGTTTCGAGATAGGTACAAACTTATTTTTCGAAAAAGAAGCAGTTTGAGAATTTGTTTCATTATTGCTTACACCTCTTCTATCCCCAATTGTTTTATTCAGACATATCATGTTATTAATCTTTTAAGATCCATTAGAGAAGGATTGAAATTGGGCATTTGATTTTTCAAGATCAAATGTTAGATATTTAACCTTAATTTCTAATGACTTTTTCTCAATCCGTAATTCGTTCAATCCACTAATTGACTTCTTAAGTTTGACATCTAAACTCTTATTTTCTAATTCAAATTTATGCAATTTCTTAAAGGCAGAGCTATTCAACTTTTTCAACTTAAGGCACTCCTCAAACAATTCGTCAAACGTCTCATAGATATCCCTACTATCCCCATATCCTATATAAGAATGTGATTGACTCATCGAGACAAATTTTAGGTCAAGGAATGCTATTAGGCTCTAATACCATTTGAAAATTTTAAATTGCCGAATATTTAGACCCAACGTGCAGAATTACACAATTGAAAGCAACAAGACACTTTTTGATTGTTTTTAAATAGTTAATCAATTACGTAAATTTATCATATGTTGAATTAACACAATTGTAATATGAAAGCAATAGAGAACACCAACTTGATCACGGAGAAACCCCAATTGGGTAAAAAATCGTGAACAGTTTGTTAGTCAATAATCCACTATAAATCGAAGCAAATTTATAGTACATTAGACAAGGAAAAATATATAGCAAGTGATCCAACACTTTCATGTAAATCCATTTACCAGGGCAATGTTTATTATAAGTTTGGAGGTGAAAAAAATCGAATTTTTTATCGATTATGTTTCGCGTGCAAAAAAATTGTGAAAAAGTATGTTGGGGTTGATTTATACTTATTCATGTGAAACTTGATATTTTTGAGTACAAGATTTATGTCTTGCATCATGAAAAATTGATTTGAATAAAAACTTTGAATATTTAGAAAAAAATGGACCTTAGATACTAAATCAAATCGACTAAAAAATTGTACATCCTTAAACCAAATCTAAGATAATTTGGGGGTGATTGAGCAGTTGTAGGGAGACATAAAAATAAATGTAGATTTTATATGTTAAATTCTGTGTGGGTTATCTTAAGTTTACAAGATAAAAATTAGGTGAAAATCTTGAGTTATGGGTCGATTTTTGAAAATGAGTATTTAATAAGGAGTATTACACTAATCATAAATAAAAACATCTATCTCATTGTGAAACGTGTTTTCGTAACCTTTATAACTGGAGTGATTAAGCTTGTTTGGGTATTTAAAACTTGATGCCCATTTGATTTGGAAATTATTGGCTAAAAGCTCGCTACAAGAGTCATTTAGAAAGTTTAATAAAGAAAAGTTCGCACATAAGATGTGAAAAATAATAAAAAATAAAATATACTACATGTTGGATAAGGCTCAAACATTTATTTGAAAGAATTGGTCATTTGACAAGAGATTATTAGCTTAGTTGATTTTTGGTGTTTGGAGTAATAAAAAATAAAGAGTATTTTAATTTGTTGATGTATTGAGATGCAATTAGTCAAATTTAACCAAAATAAAGAGGGTGATGATTAGTATATAAATTTTAAAGTACATATTGAGAAAAGAGTTAAAAAAAGAATAATTTTGGGGATGTTCATCTTACGAGTGAAGAAAAGATAAACTAGATCATTGAGGGTCGGGATTTGAATAACTTTATGAGGTCCCGTTTGATGGCCTTTATTTGACAAAAATAAAGTTTTGAAAAGTAATTTTTTTTTTTTTAAGAATGTGTAGCTAAAAATAAGAGAAAACTTCTGAATTTACAGGTAGAATATCTTATTATGTGAATATGTGGTTGAAAATGAGGATATAAAAAAGAGCTTTTTGACAATGGTTGTCAAACAAGAGCTTAATTCATTATACTTGACATGAATTTTCATACATACACGATGCTTTTGCATTAGATAAGTAGAAATTAATTTTGGCAATTTGATTTTGAAGTAATTTATAATTTTAATACATAAATTTCGATCTTTAAACAAATGGCAAATCATCTAACTATATTTGTTTAAAGATTTTTATTGAAGTCAAAATCTATTTTGTTAGATGACAAACAATTGTTTAAGTTTAGAAGTGTATGATACGTGTATTTTATATACTTATTTAGACCGTTAAATATGCTTAATTATAATTAATTTTGATGACTTATAGGTTGATTGGATGATAATTTTGATTGTTAGGTAAAATTTGAGGCAAATTGGCTGAACTAGAAGAAATAAGCGAAAAACGGGAGAAAAAAGAATAAATACAAAGTTCGGGATCAAATTACAAATCGTCAATTGTTGATCCAACCACAAAACGATAGTTGAAGATTGTTATAAGTCAATTGGATGCAATTAGAAGTAAAATACAATCAAAGAATTTTCATAAATCAATTTTCAATCATGTTTCAAAATTTTAGTCAAAGATTAGAAATATCAAACGTTCTGATTGGGAAAATAAACACTAATTGTATCATTTTAAGTTAGTTTTCCAAAGCACTTTTAATCGCCTCAGATGAATATCGGAAGAGAAAAATATGTTTAAAATACTGACAGTTGTACCAGAGACATAACCATGCGCGCACGAAGGTAACTTTATTTATTTGATTGAAACTCTTCTGAAACCCAACTTTGACGTATTTTTTGACCTAATTTCACGTTATATAATGAAAGACATAGGCAGCCATTGAAGGAACTCTCTCTAGCCTCTAGATATACAATAATATCATGAAATTCATCAAGAACAAGTGGCCATTGCTATATTTTGAGAGAATGGATCAGATTGTAACAAGAAATTGAAGGTCAATTACATCAATAACTTGAAGAATTCAATATGGGAATTGAAGATCAAGATTTCTTGCATTATTCCATGATTTGGTTGATATCTTTCTATTATTCTTTAAGTAATTTATTTAAAGATATAATGGGCTAGATCCATTTTTTGTATTGGAGGAAGATGAACTCTATTATTTATTTATTTTAATTCAAAATTAGTAGTTTAATATTCCTTACATTTCTTGTTTAATTTTGCATACGCATTGTATTATTTAATTATTTGATTACCAATTAAATAGTTAGTTGCTTATAATGTTGAAAGATTTACAATAACTTTAAAATGCGACAAGATTAACATATATGCAATAGATGTTAGGAATAATATTATCACGTGTGCATAGGGATGTCAAACGGGCTGAACGGCTCAGCCGGCTCGGCCGACTCTCTCTTCTATGTCTTAATCTCACTCTCTTCTACATTTTCATTTTTACCTTCAACTTCAATTATTCAATATTAATTATCATTTATCACATTACAACTTTACAATTACAATCTTACACATCAACTAACACATCAACTTTCTTTTAATTCTTGATTTCTTTCCATACTCTTTATTTACTTACTTAGTTATTTATTATACATTACAACACAATTCGCAAATAGATTCATACTCATTTGTTGAGGGCTTGTTCGGTATAGGGGAAATCACCTATGACGCCACAAAGTCAATTACGGAATGGATTTTTCGCTCTGAACGAAATACCAATTCCTAAAAATATTTCAGAGTTGCATGATCAGGAAAGTATTAATCCAATTAATTTGGATGATGTTGATGTTCCCGAAGCAGAACATGAGAAGGAACATATATTAGATATTCTCGATGCAAGAGGGAACGAAAGGGAAAAAAAGGGCAAAATATCGGGATCACATTAAATTGATTTCAAAGGGCTGTGTGGTTGATGAAGTCCCAGAGTCTAAAGCATTTTGTAAATATTGTCAAAAATAATTGGCATGGCAAAAAGGCTTGGTACCACCCACCACAACCGTCACTACAAAGTATGTGCGATCCAAACATGGGCTTCTTTCTGCCGATCAAACACAACTACAATTTGATAGTCCAGGCGCCGATTCTACTTCTTCGCCACTTTCCACGTTGATATTTTCAGAGGAGAAAGCTTGAACAAGAATGGTAAAATTCATTGCCCTGTTGAGTTGCCTCTAGAAATAGCGGACAATCAAAATTTCGTCGCGTACGTGAAATAATATCTTTAACCGAGATACGTTGGGGTAAGTCGAAACACTATTCGTTCAAATACAATTAAATATTTTCTTAGTACAAAGAAACAATAGATTATCGACTTACAAAAATATGGGGGTGTTATATCTTCAACTTCGGATATATGAGAAGGGATTAATAAAAGAGCTTATATAACTACAACCGCACACTACATAGACTTACTTTGATATTTGCATAAAAAAATTATTACTTTTAAAATTATTGAATTCTTACACAACGCTAACAATATATATAACGCTATTATCAATATTATTAGAGAATATCATTGCGAAAGTAAAATTCGTTCCTTTACATTCGACAACATTAGTGTTAATAAGGTAGTTATTGATAAATGGTGTAGGGTACTGCAACCCGATTTCGATGGTTATTGTTTCATATTCGTTGTGTGTGTCATATTTTAAATTTAATTGTGTAGGATAGTTTGAAACATATTAAGAATGAAATTCAAAGAATTATGGATACACTAATATATATTACTATTTCACTTAGTAGAAAACAAGCACTTGAAAAATTTGTGCAGAATTTGGCGTGACGAATACGAAAATATTTATTAGTGACGTAAGGTATAGATGAAACTCTACTTATTTATTATTAAAATCATGTGAATGTTTTGAACATTTAATAATTGAATTTTATAACAATAGGCATATTAGAAATGATGATGAAGCTATTTTGTATGAAAACGATTGGATTTTAGCTTTTAAAATTTAAAACTTTTTGACAAGTTTTTACAATTCCGCGAATATTTTATTTGAAGTTCACTATCCCATTAGCAATATGATTCTTGAACGTCTTTATATAAATTGTAAGGACTTTTCATAAATACAAAATTATCCCAATTTTAGTGCAATTATATATTTCATGAAATTAAAGTTTTGAAAATTTTGGGAAGACTTACCTATTTTATTTCCTTTAGTAAGCATTATGGACACTTGATACAATTTATCAGGTACTAAAAGTTTTAACTTTTAATACACTTATTACTTATGAAAATTTAGAATTTTTTTTAATGTAAAATGTATGAATTATATGCAGAACGAATATGTGCAGAAAATAGTCGGGTACCCTCTGCACCTACTATTCCCACCGATATTGAAGAAGACGATACCGAAATATTAACTTTATTTGAAAACATTAACATGTATAGATATGATTCAAATGCAATAAGTTCATCAAGCAGTAATTTTTCCACCTCATTTAATCAAATATCGAACACAAGTCCAAATGTATTGTTTGCTGGATTAATTGATTACTTCAATCATAATATGCCAATAACAAAACAATTAGAAAAAGTTTAGAAAAAGTAATTAAATTCTGATGAAAGTACAAACAACGATAATCAGTGATTTTTGCGATTGGAAGAGAGTTACTAATACCTCCAGTTAGCATTGTAGTTTCGAAATCTTCTTTTAGTGCAGGTAAGAGGATTATGTCCAAGGTAAGATATTTTAGAAGAATTAATGTGCGTGAAGAATAGAGAAGACGCTAAATTTTCTGATTGCAAGATAAATATGTTAAAATTGCACGTCGCCAGGTAAGTAATATTTAATTTAACCATAGTAATCAAAATTTGTTATTTTATAAAACCGTTTTCAATTTTTAATTTTTTTTTATACGAAACAAGTTGTTCGTGTATAATTTTTAACTCCACCTACTCGAAATTTAAGTAACCGGTCCCGAACCCGGATAAAAGATGAGGTTCAACTAAAAAAGAAAGAGCGAGCGAGCCAAGCTCATCCGTTTGCTCAACTTGGGCCATTACCACCTCTACGTGTGCAATCATATAGACAATTGTTAATGTATTCTAATCATTCGAATTCAGGCTAGAATATATTGAGGTCATGATTATGATATATTTAATTTGTCTTTAAAATAAAATTATATATTATAACTTTATTGATTGTAAAAAATGTATAAATATAACTAAATCACATAATTGAGAATTGAAATAGATAGCAATAAATGGACTCTAAATTCAATACAATAATCTATAATTTGATAAAAATCAAACTTTTACACTTTTCTTAGATTAATTTTGCATAAATCAAATCAAACTCTCTTTTGCTTTACATAATTTGGATTCCATACATAACTAGTAAACTTGAATTGAATTTATTCCCTACGAGATGATACTTTCAACTCACTCAGATATATTACTTGCCACGATCTTGTACACTTGTGGGATAGCATGTGTGTTGATGTATGTGAGCGTACTCGGACTTGAGCTTTATCGACTCGAGCTAAGATCACAAACAAAGCTTCTGAAGAGAACATATGCACAAAGCTATAATGTCAATATATATATATATTAAGTGACGTGATAGATTAGGACTCCTAGTCGTCAAAGAATCTTGTCATGATGAAGACGTAGGAAACATGAGGAGATTGATCATATGGTTAAGTTGTAATATGATTCCAAAGGTGAGGTCTTACTATGCTTAAGAGAGAGACCTTGAGGCTAAGGTCGGAGACCTTACCCTTATTGTTATACTAGAAGCTTAAATATAGGGAGGGCGTGGTGCTATTATTCATGCATGTTGGATACAATCCCCTGGAGAATGGAAAGGGCTACGATCTTGGAATTATAACTGTTAAGTAACTAGGTCGAGGATCTATAGTGAGATCGAGATCATGCTCGACGTCATACCTCATTTTGACCATAGGTCGATCTTGAGGCATTTCAAGCTATAGAGTTCGATGACTTTCTTGCGGAGACTTGCAGGGAGACCTTAAGGTCGAGGACCTTGAGGAAGGGTTGTGGTTGACTTGTGAATATAAAATGTATAGTAAGGTCAATGATGAAACATAATCTCTATTGAAACAAAAGGCAATAAGTTAAAAAATATTATAAATTAATAACCTTTATTATACAACAAAATATTTCAAGGTAGACTTGGGCTAATGGGATAAACTAGTAATTTCGATACATAGATAAAATAATATTTTTTTGAGAATATCAGTATAAATCTATGCCTGATCATATCATAAATTAATAATTTTTTGAAAAGTATAAGTATAATTGACTATGATATTTTCTCCAATATGACTATTGTTATTTATTTTTAAAAAAATTATATCTAATTAAATCTCATCTATAAGTTTCCTTACGAACTAAAAGTTCAAGGAATGAATTCTCAAAGTCTAACAAAAGATTATGAAGTGCACATAATGGTTTGACTGTTTCGTAGCGCATATAGGTTTCAAAGTTGTATGTTCGTGAGTAAGATCCTCAACGATGTTGTCAATGATTTCTTCTAAATTTGAAACCTTAGAACTTGTACTATTTTAATGCAGATAAATGATAGAGTATTGATAAATAAAGAGTTAATTGTTTGAGTGGCCACTGAACTTTACCCATAGTCACGGCTTACCCATTGAACTTTACAATACTTCCCAATAGACATTCATCTTATCTCCGTTTCACTAAAATGGCCATCAGACGGATTCCATCCATGAACGTGTTGACGTGGAAGACGGGAATTGATTTGACCATTAAAATTGGTAACCTCTTCCACACATAGAAAAAAAACCCCAAATAGACCCTTAGCTGAAGTAAAAGAAAAAGGAAGACTTAATGTAATTTGACTCGAAGCTTTCCCATTCATCCTCCTCAACCCAATCTGAAAAAACCCAAGCGCTAGGTCTTGCCCCAAATCCCTCCACCCAAATTGAAGAAAACCCAAGTAATAGTCATTGCCCCAAATCCCTCCAATCCCTCCACCCGAACCAATTGACCTTTGATTCAGTGGGCGATTGTGCAAACGCAACCCAATTATCAAACCCACCCCGTAATCCCCAAATCAATTTCGAACATTAGAGATGCTGTAGATGGATGACGAAAGTGAAGGTAAATTTTGCACAATGTACATGTTTGTTGTTTCTTAGTTGCTGCATATTGAGTTGTCGAGGTAAAGGGAAGATGGGCATGTTTGAATCTCAGGTAATTTGGTCAAACTATATGTGTTTAGGTAGCCATACCTTGCCACTTTTCCAGTATTCAGTTGAAGTTGCTGATAGAGTTGTAATCTTGACTGAATCAGGAAATAGTTGTTTTATAGTGGACTCAATGAAAACTCCCACTTTCACCGTCACTTCAATCGGCATTTTAGATGAATTTCTTACATTGTGCTTGTTAAAATTTGTATTCTTAGAACACAGGTAGATCAAAACTTTTCAGAATATTATTGATTTTGTTTATGCAATTGCTGCAGTTTGAGTTCTTCAGTGAACTCAATCATAATTCTAGATTAATTTCTTATATTTTGCTTATTACGTGACAGGTCATGATGACGATCCAAATTTCGTAGATTCTGATAATGATGTTGCATTTGATGAAGACGACATATTGTACTACAAAAATGTGATTGATGGGATTGAAGTGGGGTTGGATGATTGCGAAAGGGGAATAGAGGATGAACCAATTGAGGGTAATGATATTGAAGTAGATGATTTGGAATATCCATCATCAGAGGAGCTATTGTCCCAATGCTCGTCCGATGAAGAGAGTGGTTATCGATTTCCTAAATAATGTTTGCGAAGTGTTCAACAAGATATTGTGAAGTGATAGGGAGAAGATGATTATTACGATGCTTACTTCAATTCAATTAAGCTTCATGAATCAGATTCGTAAGCGTCGAGACAATATGATGAAATATACTGGTCATTTATGCCCGAAGATCAAGAGAAAACTTTACACGATTGCGGAAAAATCTCGAGAATGCACATTGCACTTATCTGGCTGGCCTAAATGGCAAGTTGATTGTAGCTTCGGAATGTACGTTATGGATCTTCAAGAATGAACATGTGCTTATAGAGAATGGGAGCTAACTGGGTTTTTGTGCATGTACGCAATGTCCGCCATAAGAGAGTGTAGGAATGAACCAGAAGATTACGTTGACAACTGCTACACAATCGAGACATATATGAGATGTTACGAAAACATCTTGAACCCCATTAACGGGGTGAGGTTATGGCCACATTGTGAAGTCATGTATACAGTTTCCCCTTCGTGGACTATCCCACGAAAGGGAAAGAGGCAGATAAATAGGAGAAAGGGGGCAGACGAAGATGTAGTTGTGCATTCACAAGGAAAATCTTACATTCGAAGACAGGGTTTGGTAAAAATGACATGTTCAACATGTGGAGCTAGTGGTCACAATAAACGACATCATGATAGACCCGATGCACCTGTTGCCGATGTAAGCACAATATATGTTTTTTACAAGTAGTTCTAATTATGTAAATGTGTTATAATTCATTTATCTTGTAACATGATTTTTGAAGGAAAGTTTGAACCTGTGGACGAATATGCCAATGTAGTAGGTAACGAACTGGTAAATTTCTCTTTTTTGTTTACCAGGTTGTAGTGTTACAGTTAGAAACATCCATCATATGATTGTAGTTGCTATGTTTTAATCTAAATTGTTTGTTCATGTATAGGAAAACATGGTCTCCAAAAGAGTGCCACATAGGAAGGGATTGCCATCAAGAGTGCCACATCTGGACCAGCTGCAATTCATGCCTACTCCCATGGCAGATAGGGAACTGCAAACTGGGAGCCTCATATCTGGACCAGCTACCACCTTACGTAGTGTTAGTGTTCCTACCACCGAAGTTAATTTTGATGTGATTGTTGATGAATCGCAAAGCATTAATGCAGACAAATCGTCGCGGTTGAAGGCAGAAAGGCACGAAAAAGAAGAAATGTGAAGATTTCAATGGCCACATCCTAGCAATCTAATGGTAGATGGGTTGCAGTTGAAGCTATTATTTTTTTCTTGAAGCAGTCAAAGCTTTTGTATAGATGTATCATCTGAACAAGTGAATATGTTTGTATTTTGTTGGCTGCTTTGTATCCAGAAAAGTTGTGCTCAATGTTTTTGTACTAAGGGCACACTTACATTATGCATCTATAACTTATCTTTGGTTGAACATGTAGATCTTTTTGGAATGTTTAGTAATGCTTACAGGTTACTGGAATGCTCAGGTAACCCATCTTTGGTTGAACATGTGGTCTATTATTAATTTTTTGCTCAGGATTGTTTAATTCCATACATTCAATATTATTGCACAAGAAAAAACCTAATATTTTTCGCAACATATGCAATCGAGAAAAAAAGGGAGTTACTACACAATTGCATCAAAGTGCGAATACCTTAATCTATTACAACATCGCATCGAAGTCTCGATGCCTTCATGTACTACAACTATTAGTGCCGATGATGCAACATTAAGTTTGAAAACTACAACGTACATCTTTTATTTGTCTATTACATAGTTGGAAGAAATTTATGGAACTCTTCCTTTTCCTTTCCCATTGTCCTCGGTAGCTCCTTTTTCCTTAGAATCATTATATTGATAGATATCTCCAATTCTTCTTCTTGTATTAACTGAACGGCTATCTTCATTATAGACGATAAATTTTCAATTAGATCTTTCGTCTTCGATTTAACACTGGACTCACCTTCAAATTGCAAAGGTGTTTCTTGCGACGATGATGGATCATCGGTCCACTTCAAATAACTGTAGTCTCTAGTACAACATAAGAATAAACGACCTATGTTTTTTTGTCTTTTGTTCTACCTCCATACATTTCACAAAGCCCAATCCGCATTCTCGACATTGTGTCTTTGTTGGGCATTCCGGTAAGGTGTGCCTACAACTATGACAAATACCCTTATTTTTCCTGTCATTTTGCAGTTGAATCTTGTACTGAACAAAGAAATTCAAAGAAATTTACCCTGTTTCATAAGAATTGAGTAGTTTAAATCTTAGGAACATAAGGAGCAATTGTTTATTAATAATGATAAAAACATCCATATGTCAGCAGAACTGAGAATGTGTAATTCAGAATGCATTTCCACACTTTGTATTCCCCCTGATATGAATATACTAATCCAATCACACAATGTTCTCTTTAGTATTGAAATTTTAAAGCAACAACACAATTTTATAGAAGTTTCATATTATGCAATAGTTTTCATTCAGAAATTTAAATATAATGAGCACTGAGGATGCCCTAATTTGATTAGCTCGAGCATAAGTGCCCGAGGAGAATTTGTTCAGGTCTATCTCAACGCATTATGATATCCTCGGTCATGACTCTTCGGGATTGCCTCTCCTCGGTCTTCGAGGTCTACCTCGAGGACACGACTAAAATGTCATACCAAGCAGTCCCTAATTTTTCGGGACTCTACTTCGTGTCTAGATTTATCTTACCATAGGTACAAAGCCCCGCTGGTAATA
>CAIGRN010031048.1:0-12555 GCA_903798345.1 Fraxinus anomala
TCTAGGGTGACGAGAAAACTAATTTAAAAAAAAAAAAAAAAACTCAAAGAATCATCAGTAGTTGAATTGCAATTGCTGTAAAAATAACAAACGAGAAACTTCACAAAAACTCTGCTCAAACACATAAAAAAGACAACTTGAGTCAATTTAGGAAAATTCCAATCTTGAAAACAAAAGTAAATACAAAATCGACGAAGATATATGCCTGAAATAACTATGAGTTAGAAATATTTACCTTCTACGAAAATTGGCAGTGACACAGCGAAGATCATCGATAGATGCAGAAGGAGAAGAAGGTAAAATCCCCAAATCCATACGCCATTGAACCCCTCTCAGATCTCCAAAACGACGTGAGTTCTCACAACACGACTCCGTATCGGGCATTGTAGTCTCTATTAGAACCGACGACGCTATTTTTTTACCGGGTTTTCTTATCTTTAGCTAATTTCTCACAGACACAGTAGACAAAATCTCAAATAATTTGTATATAAAAAAGAAATGACTGGATTTCTACGAGACCCAGTTGTCTAAAAGTAAAAATGCAATCTTCTGGTTCAAAAATTGATAATTTAATGGCGAATTCATGGAATTCTCACAGACCAACTTGCCCAATAACGATGATCTTTACCCCAAACAATAATAAAAAAATCAGCCTTCTGCCAATACAGAAAATCTTATCCTTTTATGCTCATTCAAGAATCAAGCAACGAAAACTGAAATAAAGGAAAAAACACTGTGAAGGAAAAAAATGGAAAGGGTTTTAGCTGGAGAGAATTTAGAGAGAACAGAAATCTAGAGAAAGAGAAAATCGAGGCCGAAGGAAATTTCTTTGGTGGGCGATAAATTGTGAGAGATGCAGATATATGTATCTGCTTTAGCTGTCATCCAACCAATCAAATAATTTTCTTCCTTTTACTTTTTGTATTGTATACATTGTATGATTGAGAAAGAGAGAAGCAATCAGAAGTTTGTTTTTTAGTGTGATTTTCGTTTTCCTTTCCTTTTTATTTTTATTTATTTATTATTTTTTTTGCCTCAATGGTTGGTGAGTCATACTTACAACAATAACAAGTAAATGATTTTCTAAATTCCAAAATATTTATAGATACAAAGTATGTTTTACCAGAAATGATTATAAAATATGAGATTAACATCAACTACAATTCAATAACTCAATAAATTATTAAGATTTCTTGTTGCTTTTGGTAGAATTTCATCAAAACTTTTCGAAGTTAAAGCAATGACATTGCAATAATTTCTCCTTTCACTCTTTAGGCAAATATCGAGGATTTGAATAGAGAAGATCTGATTAGTGAAGTATTTGAAGATCTAGTTTGTTGTGCTTGCTGATCGCAATTTATTGTATTGAAGGAGTTGCTGGTCATCATCGCCATTGATGTTGGAGAAAATGTGATGACACTTGTTGAAATATATGTGAAAATCCTTCATTACTCTATCAAACTCGTCAGCATGAAGTGAAAGTGCTAGATTTGAAAGAGAGAAGAGAGAGGTGGTCGGAGACGACGAAGGGAGTGCTATAATTTGAAAGAGAAGATTTTTAATAGGCTTTATTAAATATATGGTAAGAATTTTAAAATGTAAAAAGAGGGTACTTCGAACTTTTAGTAAAAGAGGAGGTCTATGGTGTTAAAATATTTTGTATCATTTAAATAATTTTTAAAATTGTTTATGACATATTTTTATCTTAATTTTTATTTTAATATTTTATCATTTTATATTGTTATTATTTATTTTTTATATACGAAGTGACAAATATGTCCTGTGCTAGTGTGTTAAAATATACAACATAAATTTGTATAATTTAATCATTTTTTAAAAAATATACGAATATATATTAAATAATTGTGGCATGATAATTGATTAAAATATTTTTTAAAAGATATTGTATAATATATTCAAATAAAGAGTATTTATAAATATAATATATCAAATAAAGATTATTTATGAAAGAAACAATCATTAGATATATAGAAAATAATTAAGGTTTAGTGAAGAAACAGTTTTACTATTAGGCTGCTAAACAGTCAATTTAATGTTGACATCAATTTTCAAATTTACAACCAACTTTTTTTTATGACAACTCTTTTTGAAAAAATAAGTAATATTGACGAAAGCTTTATTCACACAGATGTACCAAACGGACCCTTATTATTATAATGAGCATTCTTATTCAACACAATTTGAAGAAAATCATTTGACTGCATGAGTTCTCGAACTTTCAATTTTGATGCACGTGAGTTCTTACTCTCTAGAAATAGTCTATTTTATCGTTAAAGTGGCACATGCCTTTTACATTAGGCCATTTGGGTCGTAAAGAAATAAAAAGGGAAGGAAACGAAAAAAATTAATACACAATCACATCGAACTCCTGCCGCACTTCACCCCATCCCAAGGTAGACCATCATCACCTAGGGGTTCCTCAACCCTTCTAAAACCAATGAATTTTATCTTCTCGATTTCTTTTTGGTTCACGACTTGGATCAACCTAGTATCCTTGATACATTACCCAATGTTGGACCTCAAATTAATTAGGATCAACGTAGAAACTCAATGATTTCATTAAAATTTTAGATACTTACAATAGTTTATAGAATCGAGATATTAGGAACCTAAGTCGAATAGTTTATAAAATTTGGGAACCTAACTTTAATTTTCTTAATAAAGAATTAAATATTAGGTAGAGTGGAGACAACATTAGGAATCAAAATAAATGCAAAATTCCAGTCATATCCTTGTCGTTAAAATTTAAAGCACGGAATCATACTTTACACCAACAATTTGGCAACGTATCAACATCAGCTTTGATGACTTTGTAGATTGTGTATTTAATAATACTGCATTAAATGGATTAAATATTAAATTTTTTTGCTTTATTTTCTTTTTCTTTTATATTTTACCAAAACAAATCGATAAAATTATTTAAAAACCAGATGGTTTCAGTCTTGTTGTCTCTAATTTTCAAGTAACTTGATAACTATACATATGGGTTTTTTTTCAATCATTTCATATTATAACTTTTCTACGAGTGATGCGAGAAAAATCATAGTATCTCGGATGCTAAATCATTAAAGACACAATACCTTAAACGCGTGAATGTGAAGATTCATTCGACGCCTAAGGTATCATAATTTGAATGGTTCGAACTGCGAGCTAATCTTCATTTGGGTGAACAGTCATACCACGTATGCATATAGCTTTTCGGGTTGATAAGAAAAAATATCAAAAGAATTATAAATAAAAATACTAGTATCGAACGTGCATGGTAATAATTTATAGACATGTTTTGAATCCGTTTCAGAAAAATAAAAATTAATAACTGAATTAAACAACAATAACCAAGTGCTAAACAAGATTGAAATAGTAAAAACTCCAAAAATAATATCATTAAGATTTTGTTCCATTTATTATGGTATTAATTATTCTTATTTTATTTGATATACAAGGCATGCAATAATAATAGGCACTTATGCACATCACATGCTATGTCTTGTACTCTAATGCATTAAATACAAAATCACACCACACACAATCTGAAAAAAACAAAAAAAAAAAGAATTCTATTTTACTTTATTCGAATAAGTCCACCGACAATTTGAATTCTATAAACTATTTTTTAAAAATCTAATAAATATTTTGTTTTTTTTAACTGTTATTTAAAGAATAGAATTGAATGTATCTATTACTTTCATGGAAAAAGTACAAAAACGAGTTGTCGAATGTCACAATTACTATGGCTTTCTGCACATAACTTGTGTTGAACAAAATGTGGTCCAATTTTTATAATAAGGTGTTAAGCTTTCACCATCATCGACTGAATTGATTGTCATTAAATTAATGACGCGCTATATTGTTATATATATGTATGTATGTGTGTGTGTGTGTATATATATATACACACAAATGTTTACAACTTAAACATGTAGATTAGTTCACTAATTACATAATATTAGATACATATCAGCTGAATTATTTCTTACGATTTGATATCTTAACCTATTATAGAATGCTAACAACAACCAAATGATTGATAAATCCTTCCATTCGAATAAAAAATGATAGATTTGAGCTTGGCTCCGAACATAGCCGAGCCGATGCTCAACTCGTTTCTCAAGGGCTAAGCTCAACTTGGCCTTGACCTTTTTTTCGTTTTTTAGTATCATCTTCATTTTCTTCGGGTTTAGGACCAGTTACTTATTTTTGAGTAAGCGAAGTTAAAATTATATACGAGCATTTGTTACGTGTACAATTAAATAAAAAATAAAAAAATCAAGCATATGATGAAATGATTCTTCGTTTTCGGATGCTTAATTTTTTTTTAAAAAAAATCAGAAATATTTGTTTTCGTTAAATTGAATATAGAAAATTGATTTGAGATTTGAATAATTGAATTGTATGAAAGTGAAATATATATAGATGTATAATTGAAATGAGATTTGAAATTATATTTGAAATGTATAAACTATAAAAATGTAGAAAACTTTTTGATTGAGTCAAGATTTTAAGTTTTGCGATTCTTTTTGGCACTAGGAATGTGCTCATCCGCTTCCTTCTCCGTACAATTAATTTGATTGCATGGAGAATAAAGCACGTGAATCCGTACCTCATAAGAAAAACTCGCAGAACAAAAAATCTTAACTTAATAGAGATATTTGGCAATTGAGATTTGAAATTTTGAAATTAGATTTAATTTTTATTTTCAAAACCCTCCTTTTATCCGAGTTTTCGACCAGCAACTTAATTTTTGAATAGACAAAGTTAAAATTGTACACGAACAAATATAATTTTTTTAAATCAAGCCTTCAAAAATAAATAATCAATTTAGTCAAGTTCCATGTATCGTCAATGAAGCAATTCGGCAGCACGCTTCATTGACAATAATTGGAATTTGAGGAAATTGATTTTTTTTGTTTTTGGAGGTTTGGTTTTAAAAAAAATGAATTGAGATTTGAAAAATAGGTTTGAATTTTTTGTTTTGAAAACCCTCCTCCTTTTATCCGGACTTGGGATCGACTACTTAATTTTTGAGTTAGCGAAGTTAAAATTATGCACGAACAAGTTGTTATGTGTATATTTAAAAAAAAAAAATCAAAATACTATTAAGAAAATAATAAAATTTGATTACATGATGAAATTAAATATCATTTACCTGATTACACACAATTTTCTCATACTTATTTTGTATTCGAAAATGTGCATCTTGCTAATCCTCTATGCACATCAATACTTCCAAAATATCTTCTTTCAATTGGCTCTTAACCTCGAATAGAGTTATCTTACCTGCATTAAAAGTGGTCTCCACAACTACAGTGTTAACCGTAGCTGTTGGTAGATCTTTTGCAAAGACAGAAACAACAGAGTATTTTTATTCATTTTTTTCGCAAAAAATCAAGTAAATCAAATTGTATAACATCAACGGGTTCTATGCTCCAAAATATTTGATGATTAAAATATTTAACTAATTCAGCATGCATTCCAGTAGAACTTGCATCCAATGTCTAATTATATGTTGGAGACATACTAGAAGAAAAAAACTCATGCATCATATATTTCATCCCTAATGCCTTCAAATAAATTCACCAATACTGCATCGTCTTCTTCAAGATTAGTAGAAGGGGTGTGTGCGGTGGGTGCTTGACTAATATTTGCACACAATCGTTGTGCATACAATTCGTACACAAGAATTTAAAATGTTTTTTAAATTTGAATAAGTGATAGATGGGTCAAAATTTAAACAGTTTGTTATATGTATAATAACATATTTAATGTCTCTTAAATTATACCTAGGGTCCGTTACGCTTGCCAAAGAAAGTAACACAGACAAGTCTTCTCAATATTTTCTAAATTTCAGTTTCATAGAAAACAATATTTCTGTAAAAGCATGATCATTTTTTATTTTTGAAAAGTTCTTGAAATAACAAAAGGCGTTCAAGAACTCTTGAACTAGTGGGGTAGTATACCATAAATAAGATATTTGAGAAATCATGAAAATTTGTCAAAATGTTTTTGACTTTAAAGGCTAGTTCACAATTAAAATCAATTAAAATAGAATCATTGACATTCATTACATGCCTAGAATTATAAAATTAAGTGATTTTGTATCCTTCACATGATTTTAATAATAAGTAAGTAGAGTTCTATTTATACTCTTCATCAGTTATAAATTTTTTGGGATCTGGCCAAGTCGTGCACCAAGTTCCTCAAACGCTTGTTTCCTACTTGGTGATATGGTTATATATACTAGTACATACTTAATTCTATCAATTTGATCCTTAATATGTCGTATACCATCTTGCAAAATTAAATTAAAAATACGACACACACAACGAACACGAATTAAACAATCACCAAAATCAGGATTAAGTACTCTACAATGTTTATCTATAATAGACTTGTTAACATTAACATTGTCAAATGTAAAAGAACAAATTTTACTTTCACAATAATATTTCCTAATAATTGCATGAGAACGTTAAAAATGTTGTTTGCGTTATGAGGAAATTCAATTATCTTAAAAGTAATAATTTTTTTATTCATCACATAGAATGGGTTTATGTTGTATGCAGTTGTTGCTATATAAGATTTTTTCATTTACACATTTCCAAAAATTTGAAGTAAACGAAATAACACCAAAATATTTATGTAAATCACTAATCAATTGGTTTTTAATTCTAACGAAACACTCTAATGGATCATTACAAAGAATGTTTATACTTACTTCAAAGTACCTTGGTTGGAGATATTCTTTCACGAACGTTGTGAAAGTCGTTGTCTACTATGCTTAGCTGCAATTCAGCACTTGCAACAATCTTCACCATTCCTTTATGACTTCTTTCCTCCAAATACATCCATGTGCTTAGTATTGAAGAACTGTTACCGAAAGAAGGAGTACCAAAGGCTAGTTGTGTTTGAGATCCACCAACAAGCCTATATTTGATCATACATCTGACATAGTGATAGTTGAGGTGGGTAGTACCGATACCTTTTACCATGCCAATCGTATTTGACAGTATTTATACATTGTCTTAAACTTCTGAACTACGTCAACGGTACAACTCGTTGAAATCAATTTAAAGTGATCCCAACACTTAGTAGCTTTTTTTCCCCTTTCACTTCCCTCTTGCATCGAGAATTTGTAGTTCTGCTTCGCCAGCATCTTCATCTATGTCATCCAAATCAATTGGATTGCTACTTCCGTGAGCATTGTCACACCCATTTCCAGCAAATCGTCGGGGATGGAGACACCATTGAGATCGGCAAATTGATTGGGAAAGTTAGATTGTGGCGTTATCGGTGAGTGGCCATCGAACAAACCCACAACAAAATTATAAGGATCCATGTGTATGTAATAAGATGTAAAGTAGAGAATAAAGATGAAATGTATAAATTGGATGTTGATATAGAATCGAGAGAGTGTATATAATAGAATTGAAATTTGAATGTAATAAAAATTATAAAATGTATATGTAAAAATGAATGTATGTGTATGTAATAAATTGTATATTTTTATGTAATAAAGAATGATGAAGAAATTATAGAATTGTAGAGAGTATGAGAGAGTATGTTGATTGTTGTATAAACAATTGTTTATATTTTAGGTATTTATATAGGAAAAAAATATGTGACCTTTGGGGTCCCCCCAATGGTCATATGCAAAAGTCTGTGACATTTTCAATGGTTAAAATAATAATAATAATAATAATAATAATAATAATAATAATAATAATTAGTGATCAAAATGAGCTCAAGTCGCCCATGGGTAGAGCTAGACGAGTTGAGCGACAAGCCAAAGAGCTATTCAGCTCGACTGCTACCTCTAATTGCAGCCATTGAGACCTTTAACTAGTACAAAGTATTTTAGCTATAAATATAAGTCCTTTTGCAGATTGATATAAGAGTGGGATGGTCAAAGATTGATTGATTTTCGAGCTTCGACATATCGCTCACAAATAGGGATTTTGATGCTTACATTTGCATTCATCTAGTTTGGTACCATGAAGATATTTGTCAGATCGTAATGGGTAATTTACAGTGGAATGTGAAATGAAGAAGTTCAACAATTAAAAATTACACTATATGAATGATGTGCATGAAGTCATATCTTTAAGGACAAGACTTGTGGCAGGTAGTTGACGGTAGTGACGTGATACTGCCAGAGGATGCGAGGGCTCGGAAGAAGTGGAAAACTAAAACGGCAAGGTCATGTCTAGTGATCAAGACAACAGTCGAAAAGGAATTAGTTAAGCAAATAAAGGACACAAAGAAGCCAAAAGAAGCATAACTCTTTTGCAACACTTTTCTATATGAGAAATGACTTGAGATTGTAACTTCTTGAAAACGAGCTATTATCAATAGTTCAAGGGAAGATCACAATAAGACAATACTTCAACAAGATAAAATTTCTTAATTAAATGTTATAAGATAAATTTTCAGAATCGATGATGAGATAAATAACTGTACATGGATTAAGGCTCGAACTTAAAAATTCCATTGTTGAAATCAAAGTTCTAAAATGCGTGCTTATGCGAATATGCTCGGGGCGTTTCGATAGTATGCGCATACTAATGCGGTCTACCAATTTCTTTAGGCTTGGGCACTTTAACTGGAACCGAATCTCCTGAACCAGAACTAGGGGGTTTCAATCTGATTCTTAAAAAAATAAATTAGAAATCAAAATCAATAATTGATAACCGACTGTGTTTGGATCGATTCTTGGTTTCTGAACCAAGACCATGTGTACTCGAGTGGAACTGATTTTTATATAATTTCTTATTTACAATTTATAAGCTAGGTAAAAAAAATATAAAACCTATAAATCCTAATTTTGGTTAGTAATTAATCTAAAACTCTAGACTCTAACACTAAAAATCAAGATTGGCTCCTCCTTTTTTACATGTCGACTCACATCAAATTGTTGTATTTAAGATGTTAGTATATATTAATCTTTCCAATTTTGGAATTTTTATGAATAAAAAAGTTCAAACTAGGTTGTGCTATAAATTGATGAATCAAAGTTTTTATTTTTTACGATTTGAGTTTTTTATTTCCTTGCATTGTTTACAAATTTAAATGATTTTTAAATTTTTTTATAATGCACGGCAAATGAACTTTATATTCATTGTTTGGGATGTGGTGTACCTTTTTTGTTGTCTTGAGCTCATGATTCTCTTTTAAAATATATATTTTTTCCTTTTCTTTTTATTCAAATAGAGAGATTTTAATATGTGAATTGTAATTTTTTGATACTATATAGTTATTCGTCTATTTAGTATTTTTTATGTTAGTTCGTTTTAAAAGTAGAAGAATTTAAGCATTGCTCATAATTAAATTATATACTCTAGTATGCCTCGTTTATGGATCGAATAAGATTTATTAAGGAAAAAAAATTATTCTCAAATTATAATTTAATTTTTGATTTTTTATTTTCTCCTATTTTCGTGGTTTTTAGTATCCACAATTTTACTTCTTGAAATTTTGTAGCTGAACTTTCTCCCTTGCACATATATTTTCGAGTAGTAGCGGGTTAGATATGTGCATTAAAAGGGCTTATATGAAAATGTTTATAAGATGTAATTAAAAATGTTTGGGTAGAATCGAAATCGAACCAGAATCAACGATTTGGGTTTAGGTTTGGTTCCAATATTTATAAGCATCCGAATGGTTCTATTCATAAATAATCGAAATATAATTGGTGATTCCGAGTTTGAAATACTAGGACCAACCCAACCAGTGCCCAGGCTTTGATTTCGTTGACCGCATATGTGTGCTTAAACGTCAACATACATACGTATTTGTGTTAAAAATTGTGTCCAATTAGTCTAGTGAAGCCCAACCCATTTTTACCTTAAATAAAAAGTATATTGAGCCCAACAAACATCAAATTAGCCCAGATCACCCAAATCCATGAATTATATACAACAATCTGTAGGATTTTAATGTTTAAAATTAAAATAAATTTTTCGTAGAGTTGCAACTACAGATGTCGAGTCCGAGCCTCATTCTTCTTCAATTTTCCTCTAATTTTACTTGCCAAGATCTTCATCGAATTGCAAAAACATGAATTTCCATTTTTCATTTTGTATTGCTCATCTAATCACACCTTTGAAAGTTCCTTTTCTCTTCTGATTCTTATAAAATTCAAAGAATTACTCTTTTATTTATTTATTAGTTTAGAATATTTAAAATAATATTCAAAATTGAAAAATCCATAATCACACAAATACTTCGCATAAACACGCATATTCTTGTAATGATTGATATTCGATCGAAACACATTGTCATGTATTACACGTTTTAAAACTTTGGTTGAAATACAAAGTTTTGTCTGAGCAACCCTCACTGGTCAAATAACATTTGCTTGCTGATCAAGAAGTATTCTCCAAGAAAATTACAAGGGTCTCACCAAAGAAAGAAAAGAAAGCGTTGTTTAACTCCAAAAGAAGAGGTCGGTCCAATCAACATGAAGAATTTTCTCAAGCGAAGGAAACTAACAAATTTAAAATAAGAGAAACCAGTCGTCCAAGGAACATCGACAAAATAATGACTGCTCGTGTTACCTGTCCGACAAACGAGGTCATTATGCTAGAAATTGTTGTTTTAGGAAAAAAGACAACAGAAGGAAATATAACAACTTTCATCAAGCGAGACTAGTACAATAGTGAAAAAGAATGATACGTAAATCGCCCATCACAATAATTGAGCAGGCTCAAGAGGAAGTTGACCAGATAAAGAAGACTAAAATTCCATGTATGCTAACACAAAGATAGAAGGAGATGAACGAAAGAGTTGAATATATTTGAGGAAATGGACCAACATAATGAAGGAAAAAGTTAATGGAACAAGTAACCATAGCTCTTTAATAAATCATTTTTGTGTTTAAAGCCTCCATTTAAAAAGAATTTAATCTTTAAATAGATAAAAATAAATGATAGATAAGTGAATAGTACTTGTGATTTCATTATAATGTATGACTGAAAATAAAATTCAATCAGTTATAAATTAATTTCTAATGTTTGTCAAACGGAACTTTACAAATTTATCATCTTTGCTAAGTATATGGGTAACATATGATAGAACTAACCCGTACAATAAATTAATTTTTTTTTTTTAGTTTTACTTAAAAATTATATATGGCCAAGCCACCAAAACTTAAAGAAAATAAATTGAAATATTCGAAAGAGTCAAATTTTGTAAGAGAGGTAACATTTTTTCCATTTCTTGCTATTTGTTTAGTTTAAATTCCACTTTGATCAATAACACTTAAAAAGGAAAATTTCTTAATCAAAAGTCGACTTATTTGACTTCAAAGAAGAACAAATAGAAGAATTTTTTTAAAGGAAATAAATAAAACGTTTCTTTTTTCTTTCTCCAGCCTGTCTTTTTGACATAAAATAGTGAAAGGCCAGTAGGAGAAGACCACCAACAGCAAGTTCAGATTCCTTCTCATCCTATAAATGGGTCCACTTTTACATTTCCAGGTCCCATAATAAAAGAGGAAATGGATTATTGTCCCATATTGAAAGAAAAATTATTAGCCAACCGTTTGTAAGTATGAAGGTTTAGGGGGGTAATTTTAAAAATAGCTTAGTCAAAGTATCAAAATTTCATTTTGACTTTTTCTTTATGGTATATTTTGTGGCATATTTGAGTTCAAAAGATAAAATTGCCCTTAAGTTTATAAAACAATTACAAATTATGATTTTATTAAAAATATAATACTACCCTTTTAGTTAACAAATAAAAATCAAACACTTCATATTTAAAATTTTAAAATTAACTTACTTTTGTTATCTGTTTATTAGTTTATTTCAACACAAATAAAAACTATCTCAACTTTCATCTGCTTCAATCTTAAAATCTGAAATATTTATCAAACGCTAAAGTTTGAAATTTTTTTTTATATCAATCACTTCGAATCGATAAGTATATTTACGTATGTTTAATTTCGTTTTCGTTAAATCAGTATACGTTTTAATCATTAAATTTATTTCGACATAGATAGTTAATATAGATAAATTTTTATAACAGATCTATAATTTTTTTAAACATGAACGAGAAAAAAATTCATCTGCATTTTAGGACGAAATGGATATGACGAGAAACAGCCGGCCCAACCGACTCTTAAACAGCCGACTGTTAACAGTCGAAATTGTCCGAAACAGTCGACTATTTTGGTTGTTAACAGCCGACTGTTATAGTTGTTTCCTTTTTTTAAAAAAAAAAAAGAATTATTGTTAAAAGTCGAATTTTCGACTATGTATTTTCTTAAAAATTTCTGTCCAACTATTTCACTTTTTTTTAAAAAAAAAAAATTCCTGTTAAAAGTAAGGATGGCAAATGTTTGGGGTCGGGGTCGGGGTCGGTTCGGTCAAAACAATAACCGCACCACCAAATTTTTGAACATATCATAGCCGCACCATAACCACGTAAGTCGGTTCGGTCCGTATCTCTGTTAGGTTCGGTTCGGTTCGGTTAATAACCACAAAAATAAATTATTTTTTATATGTCCAAATTCCAACCGTCAAATTGAAAAAAAAA
>CAIGRN010031049.1:0-10424 GCA_903798345.1 Fraxinus anomala
ATTCAATTAATGGGCTATCTCCAATTAATATAAAATTAGAGTTTTCACTCATTAATATATATATAATAACATATTAATTTTGGTTCTGGTTCTTGAACTATAATCAAACCAGAACAAAAATCAAAATCAAATTGTTCTCGGTTCAAATAACCAAAATCATTAATTTTTTTGATAGAACTGATCCGAACCGATTGATTTGGTTTGATTTGGTCTGAATATTTTGTCCATCCCTACCTAAAATGATTAATAATTCAGGTCAACATTTACCGTCGGTTGAGTGGACCTTGATATAGGTCAAATTTATCCTTATGAGTTTAATACCCCTACTAAAGACTGTGCAAGTTAATTATATATACAAACATTAGAAAATTAAACATAATGTAATTGAAGATGTTATTTGACATAATACGAAGGGAGTAAAGATTCAATTAATAATAATGCAAGATCATCTCAAATAGGCTTTTTAAACCTAATATACTCTCTATTTTAAAGAGTCAATTTTTAAAATTATTCTCTTAAAGATTCTTTCAAATAATATTTTAATTTAGAGAGTGAGAGTTAAACTCATTCTCTATAATTAATTGCATTCAAAATATTTCAAGAAGATAGGAAAAAATAATAAGTGTTAAATATATTAAAAAAATTGGAGTACTTAAATTTTTTTCTCTTTCAATTTATAGACGTTCTCTAAATTATAGAATATACTCATTAAAAATAAAGAGTCTCTTGAACATACACTATACCCCATTGGGGGGAGATTGAAATTTGATAAAACTTTGATAAAAGTTTATGAATCTCATAAAATATGTGATTAACAATAAATTATTGATTTAGATTTAAATTTAAAGTTAGGTTTTAATCCATACTCTATTATATTGATGCAGTTGTTGTAACATGCTCTCTAAGTACATGTCTGACTCTTATTAAAATTATAATTAATTTATCTCTTCGTTCTTATCAACTACGCATTCTTTAATAAAATAATATTAAACGTAATTTTAAATTTTTTCTTCTTTTTTAACTACACATTAAAAAAAACACAATTTTAACCATTAAAATTTCAAATAATGGAGGTCAAACGGGGGCTAAATTACTTATTTAATTATAATAAACTTGCTACACAATGCTATGGTGACATGATTATTAAAGACTTGTTTGAGCCTTATTCTTTTGTTAAAATGTATTTTGAAATAGTAATTTGATAAAGAATATGTAGTTAAAAAATAAAAAAAAAATTTAAATTTACGTATAATATCACTTTTATCAAAAAATGTATGATTAAAAAGAATAAGAAAAAAATGAATTTTAAAAATGGCGAGACAAAGGGTGGACTAAACCAGGGAAGAATGGCTGGCAATCAATGTACCCAATCATGTAAAGCTAGTATAAATATTTTAAAAATGGTAAATCCTTAAAGAAGTCCCCGATCTTTCATATATATGACAATGACGTCCCCAACTTTTCATGACGCTCATTCACCAACCTTTTTATCAATGTACGAGTGGTATAAGGTATTTAAATTTTCATACGATATGGACATGATATCTGATTAAAAGGATAAAATTATCCAAAAACTTCATTTATTCCAAGAGCTATATTATAGCAATTCAATTATATTAAAATTTACTCTTTTGTGGACCAATGTACTTTCTTTTACTCCGACATCATTTCCTATTGTACGACCATTTAACGTCTAATAGACATTTTTTGTTAGGGAGAAATGCTGCCCGAGAATTGTTAAAATGTAGGTACAGATGGAGGAATTTAAACTTTATTAAAATATTAAATCCTTATTTGATAGAAATTCTTTAAAATTCATTTTCAACCAATCATTATTTTAATAAAATAATTTTACAATTGATTAATAATTTTTTCCTACTTCTTAACCATACATTTAAAATAATAATAATAATAATAATAATTTAAACAAAATTCATTCTAAAAAATCTATATCAAAATTCAAACACGTCCAAATGTCGAAACTCAAAAACTGTGGGGATTAGAACAGTAAATTCTCAGAACGCGTCAACCCCCCGCTGTTCACCCCACCTTCACCCAATCAAACCGTCACCGGAGCATTCCGGCTTCTCTCTTTACTTCTTCCCTTTGCCCCTTTCTCTCTCTCCTTCTTTTTTTGTTTTTTTCCGAAGAAGTGAAATTTTCTCAAATTTAGATCGACAATAATCCCCTTCAAATCCATATTAAAAATCTCGATTCGAATAACAATTGGTTCGAATCTTGAGAGACAATGGGGGATTTCAATTTAGCGTTGGTAATCGTTGCGATAATAGTGTGTGTGCTGGTGTTTGTATTTAATTTATACCTCCTCGTAAACTACCAGCATCCAGATGATGCCAATCAGGCGTATTTCCCCAAATTCGTCGTAGTTTTGGGTCTCTCCGTAGCGGCAATTTCAATTTTAATGCTTCCGGCGGATGTGGCTAACCGGCAGGCTTGCCGGCGCGCGATTTATAATGGTGCGTGTAACCTGACGCTCCCCATGAAGGACCTGTGGCTCGCCATCTACATTATTGATGCTATCCTTGTGTTTTTCGTTATACCGTTTGCAATGTTCTACTATGAAGGCGACATGGATAAGTCCGTATATTCCACCTAGGGTTTCTCATTTTTGGCTTTTTTAGATAAATTATTAGTATGTGGATGCATTTTTATTCATACATGTTGAAATAATTGTGTTTGTTTTATTTATATATTTTGTGGGTTTTGCAGAAGTGTTTGGAAAAAGATGAAAAGTGCATTGCTGTGGGTGGTAACGACAGCTATTGTTTGTGCTTTGGTGCTAGGGATTTTGTATGGTTAGTTTCTCATTAAAATTTCTCTGTTACTTTTTATATTGACTATTTTATGGGTTTGAAGATAATAATTATGGAAGTGACCTTGTTTGAACTTTATTGAATAATTGGCTAAATCTTAAATGGGCTGCATAATGTTATAGGCCTACTTTAAACTAAATGTTTTTCGCATTCAAATTGGGGGGCTATATCTATGATTCTAGTAGTCGTGAGTATTTATGATTTGTTACTGAGCACATCGATTGTTGTTGTTGTTGGCTGTAAAAGACCTGTAGGGCAAGGCATTCTGCTGGCTGTTTGCAAGTGTTAGTTTATGTGGTTGGCATTATTCATTTTCATCCAATGTTGAAGTGATCAAATATCCACTGATACTTACAACCCATGATTTTTAAGTTAATGGTTGTCCCAGTTCTTTATTAGTTTGAATCTTCAAATATTATTTATTGTTCTTGTATTCGTGCTGGTGTTGTACTGGCATTTATGGGTTCACTTATAGGTTGTATTTCAGTGATAAGTGAAACTTGGCAAGATTAAATACTTTAAGCATGTGTTTGATCCCCATTTTTTCTTCATTATAATGAGAAATATGACCGTTTCAATTCAAAAAAGTAACTCCAACGGTCATATTTCTCATTATAATAAGGAAAAAATTGGGGATCAAACAGAGCCTAATAAAGTAAAGCCACTTTTAGAAGTTTTAGAATATTTTCCATAATTTTGATGTGTTTATGGAATGGAATTGGCTTTCACTGCTAAAACAAGGCTTTCGCCTTGCTGCAGCACGGTTCTAGTTTGCATGCATTCATTCAGATGGACCATTGAAGTTTTTCCTTTTTGTTCTGCCCCTTCTATCAAATATTTTATGTGGAATGTTCCTGTAGCATATCATACTATTGGCAAATTGAGATGGAGATTATTTTGAATCTTATTTCTTTAAATTTGAGTTTCACCTGCCAGAACAACGGCAACAAGCTGAACTTATTATCAGTGAATTTGGAGTCCATTCAACATAGCATTAAATTTATGGAAAGATCTTACAAAAGCAAACATTTCATAATTGCAATAGGCCATATTAATATTGATGATCTCTGCTCTTTTAAATTTTAAATTGTTCCGTGTTAAGATCAAACCACTCTACAGATGGAGCTTCCCTAGGTTTACATAGGACATGCCCCAGCTATATAAGTAATTCGTTCTTTAATATTTCCTAAAGTGGTTTCACTCTAAATGTTGGAATGTATTTTCCTTTCTCATTTTATGCAATCGAGTGTGGTTGCACTTCCATCTTAACATTCTCAGTTTTGTTGCAATTTATAAAAAATATCCTTTTTCCTTAATTCTGTACTCTAGGACTTGTTGGTAAGGTGGACTTCACAGTTCGACACCTATCCTCATCCACTGAACCATTTCCATCTACTTGGGGCTTAACAAGTGGTCAACAATGTGTTGGAAGTGGACTACAGCAGGTTAGGAAATATTTTGTTATTTTATTTCTCTCATGGATTTTGATTCCCTGTTCTTACATCTTTTTCCATTTTCCCTAGTGCTCTGCATATTCTGCCAGTGCTTCGTCCGAGACTACATGGACTATGCGAACTACCTTCCCAGAATATGTTGTTGCTCTAGCTACAATTGTTGGTTCTGTGCTTTTCACTGTAAGTCCATCTATTGCAATTCTAACAATAAAATCTCTATTATATCGATGTGAAATATATGCTCCATGGATTATCTTGCTCTTACTGCAAAGGAGTTCATATGCAGTATTTGATTTTCTCTTGCTTTCATACATACATTTGGTTAAACATTTATCTTTCCCTTTATGTTGTCTAGCTTGTGCTCATGATTGGATTTGTTAATATCATCTATAGTATTTTCAATTTATTATAAATGAAGAATAGTAATTGAGATAAACTAATTATAGTCCACAAAGACATGACTTATGGATGTTATAACAGGATATAGACCTCTCTCTCTCTCTCAAAAAGTAATCTCTCTTGTGCCAAAACTTTATTCTCAATTGTTGTGTGCGCTTCATGTTCTCCAGATTTTTGGTGGTGTCGGCATTGCTTGCCTCCCATTGGGACTTATATTTTCATTCATCAGACGACCTAAGGCTGTTATAACACGTTCGCAGTATATCAAGGTATTTATTTTTCTTCACCAATTCGGACCTATATGTAAACAACTTAAATCTTGTTGCTGAATATGTCTATATCTACAAATTAAATGTGGTCATTGCTTCTTGATCATGTAGGAGGCAACTGAACTTAGTAAAAAAGCTAGAGAATTGAAAAAAGCAGCTGATGCACTTCATCAAGAGGAAAGGAGTGGTAATAAGGGAAGAAAATGGCGTAAAAATGTAAAAGCAGTAGAAAAGGTACGTTATATTATCATATGTTATTGTTGTTGCTCTCATATTTTGCACGTCAACTTAGATGTTTATACTTTTGGTTTCAATTTTGTTTTCAACTGTGATTTGCAAATTTGTGATAAGACTCAACTGGATACAATTGCTTCAAATGCTTTGAATTACTTAGCTGCGTAACATACCAAACCTAGTTTATACTGTGCCTTCCTCATTATATGAGAGACGATTGTGTTTCTCTTGATGATGTTACAATGCATTTCGCAGTAATTAGGTTGATGTGGTGCATTTTTGGCTTACTTCATTTTTCCCCAATCACGCTTTTCCTTTTTTATTCTATTATGTTCCTTCTTTGGCTAGTCTAAGATTTGCCATGTTTAGATAGTAATATGAATAGTTGCATTGTTGGTTGAATATGTTTTCATAATCTGAGGATGATCCTGTGTTTTTTGTATCTTGCAGGAGCTACTTCTCTTGGAAGAAGATGTGAAGGCATTGGAAGAGATGTACCCTCAGGGTGAAAAGGTGATGAACCTAAAATTATATAATCTTTTCGTTTGTATTGTGATTTTACAAGCTTTCTCATCCAGAAAGAAGGAAAATTTTAGTAATGTTATTGCCTAAATTCAGGCTGAAACTTCATGGGCTATGACTGTTCTTGGCTACTTAGCCAAACTTGTACTGGGAGTTCTAGGGTATGTTTTCGTTACTTATGTACCGGCACCGAGTATTTGTGCACCTGAAATTTCATTGCACTTCTTATAGGACATTTGGGGTAACTCCTGTTTCTGAATTTCTTGGATAATGAAATAATTCTAATGGTTGAGACTCTCAGAAGTCAACACTTTACCTCAATGGCATATTGGTTCATCAGTTGACAATCTTGCTTATTAGTAAATATTATGTTTGTTTTCCCATTTTTTTCCTTTGGGGGTGGCGGGGTGGCGGACAAACTTCCCATGGATCTAGATGAATTGTGACATCTTTTACGTTCATTGTGGGGATCTATTCTTTTGAGCCTACTTTATGCTTAATGGATTTGCTGCTGTTTGGCCTATCGATCCATTTTGGATGTGGGTTTTGTTAAAGCTGATTGACAGGATATATTTGCTGGCTTTGAACAGGTTGATAGTTTCAGTGGCTTGGATTGCACATATAGTCATATATTTGCTGGTTGACCCTCCTATTTCTGCCTTTCTTAACGAGATCTTCATCAAATTGGATGATGTTTGGGGTATAGAGGACGCTTCTGCTTCTCACATTTTTCATTGTCTGCTGCTTGACGTGACATGGACTAACACGCTATTAATTTCTGCTACTTTAGGTCTGCTGGGTACTGCAGCATTTGCATTCTTCTGCTTCTATCTTCTGCTTGCAGTTATTGCTGGGGCAATGATGCTTGGATTGAAATTAGTTTTCATTACCATCCATCCTATGAAGTATGAATTCTTGTAGCACTAGATTTTCATTGGCTGTTTAATCTCAGATTTTATTTTCTTAATCCTATGAAGTATGAATACTTGTAGCATTAGATTTTTATTGGCTGTTTAATCTCAGATTTTATTTTCTGCCTCTCTTTTTTTTCATTCTCATTTGTGTTTAATATTTAAACCATATTTTCAGATGGGGAGCCACGCTCATGAATTCTTTTCTTTTTAATGTGGGCCTCATTCTCCTTTGCTCAATCAGGTAAGATCATAATTTGAACTCTTTAGTTTTATATGCACTTGGAACATTTCATATGAGCTGTACTATTGAGCCCCTGTTTGGCTACTGTATATAAATTGTTTATAATTGGTTAAACCACTTTTTATCCATACCCACTTATGTACCACTCATTTCTATCCATTTATAATTTAAACCGTTTATAGATAACTCCCAAAAATGCTAATCTGGCAAGGACAAACATATGACATGTCTATGGGAGCAATGCACTTTGCTAAGGTTTCCTTAAATTGCTTTCATTGAGGACTTCCAGCTGCACTTTGTTTCTCTGGTTTGAAGTTGTAGGCAGTTTTTTCTTGTTACTAGATTTAGCTATTTATCTGGGATTTTGCAGTCTTCTCTCTTATTGGTCCTATTTCCATGATTTTCTAAATTAAATGTTATTATGAAACTGAAAGTTCCAGTGCATGTTAAGCTTGGTGGAACCCATTTTGTCAACAACTCATTAGATCTAATACCAGTATATTAGTTTCATTTGTCTATTCTGTAGGCTAATAATTAGATCCCCTTGATACATTGCTTGCCGCATGCTTCTCCTGAATTTAAACTGTCGATGAACTTTTTGACCGAGTAGTTTTGTCCTCATTTTTGCAGTGTGATCCAATTCTGTGCCACTGCATTTGCATACTATGCACAAGCTACCGCTGCTCAAGAAATCTTTGGTCACACCTTGCAATCACTTAGGGGAATCAAATATTTATACAAGTCAGTTGTTGGTTTCATTATAAATCTTAGTTTCTTGTTGTGGTTATCGGTCTCTCTATGTTCTTATGGTCCATAAACATTCATTAGACTCAAAACCTTGAGTACTCTTGCAGGTATAATGTCTTTCAGATTGGATTCATTGTCCTGGCGGGGCTGACTTTTGTGTATTATGCAGCTTTTGTATGTCCCACTTGACTATAGAATTCTGTTATCTATTTCCATAAAACTTGAGCTTAAACCTGTATCTACCTTAACTTTTTCAGGGGTGGAGAAGAAAAAAGCCTAGTGGCAGATTCCAGCTTTCAACATAAAACATTTGGTACCATTAAAACATCTGACAGTTGGATCTGCTGCTATTCTTGATTTATATATGGCGTGACTGATGTAAATTATAGGATGCACGTGCCTTGGTTTTATTCAATGCATGGGGAAGAAGGCCAAACATGATTAAAAGATCCAATACACAAGTTTTATGGCCACATGTTAGCACTGCAGCGTCTGTTGATGTTTTACTTCTTTCGCCTGTTTTCACATCAATGTATGTATGAGTTGTTTTATTATATCATGAATTAGCTTTACATGTAGTTATCGGCATTTGAATACTTGGTTGAGAATTACCATTTGATGTAAAATATAGTCATTGAGCAAAAGATTTCTTGAGTAGCCTGTTTGCTGTGTAATGCCTCTCTTGATACACTCTAATTGTCCCAAGTCTTAACAAAGCAGCACACACACAATTAACTGTTCATTGATTTGTGTTTATATGCATTGGGTTTTAATTAAGATTATTTTAGAATGATAAACCTTAATCAACTCAGTAAAATTCTTGAATTGATGATGATTTTTACGGTTGATTTCAATAATGACAAGTAATCTGATATTGTTCTACATCTGGATTTGATTGTATTATGGACGAGAGTTTGGCTTGTTTTCTTCTTTAATATACTCTAGTGTTTGTCTAGGCGAGCTCACAAAACCTGGTAATAGTATTTTGCGTTGTGTTGGCACCATTGTTTTTAAACTTGGTTTGCGGCTTAAACCTTTAGGGCTGGCTAGGGAGTTTTTTTCCACGGATTTTGGGTGACACGGTTTGAAAAGTTGAAAAATCGGTGCATGCTAGTGTTTTGGACATCGGCTGTGTAATTTTAGTCATTTTTCTCAATCCACCAAATTGGTGGGTTTTGATTGTTTTTCATATTTCTTCTAATTTTATCCTTGATAAAGTAATTATTTTTAACCTATATATTTGATTCAAATTTAACTTGAAAGTGAAAATGCATTACTATAAAAAATTATTTATAAGCAAAAAAATACTTCATAATTTAAAGTTTTAGTTATAAGTAAAAAATTACTAATAAGATAAAAATCACTTTTGTGTGAAAATTTGTTTATAAAACAAAAATACAACTATCAAGACAAAAATTTCAAGTTACTTATGAGTAAAATGTGTAAAAATTACTTAAAAATTACAAAATTAACTTATAATTGTAAAAATTATTTATATATAAATATTAAACTTTTTATTTTTTTTAAAAAAAATTATTTCGAAATAATATATCACTTATGAGTAAAAATTTTACTAAATAATTATAGATTAACATTTTCACAACAAAACATTGATTATCGGTACACAAAACTCCAAAGTAAGCTCTAGGCACGCCTTGCATGATGTTTTATTATAGGCCTTAAAGCTTACCTGGAGTTCCATTTGTCACGGCTTGCACCTTGACTTACTAAGGCTCGTGTCTCATAGCGTAGGATGTTTTAGCGTTTGTTTTTCTGTCTGCCTTGGATTGATTATGATTACTTTGTAAGTTGCACTTTGTCGAGTCACTAAAATCTGTGAATTGAGGATGATTGTTACGGTTAAATCCCAACAAGTTCTATGCAAAAGTTCGAAGTATGTTACTTGGGTTGACAACAGATATTTGCTTACTCCTTTTGCCAACTAGAAAACAACTCGGTCACATTCATGGTGGTTTTGCGGTTCCCATTCAGCCTTTTTGAACCCCTTTAGTATCTCCTAGCTCTAAATCCATGGAGCAAGCACTGACGGACCTAGGTTTTCCGTTCAGCTAGGGCGGACCTTTAGTGCTGACTGTTGATCGTTGACAATCAGCGATCGTATTAGTAAGATCGTATATAAATATTTAGTTAAATAATATTAAAACTTATCCAATATATATGTAAATGTACTAAACCCTAAACAAAGTACACATGGTTGAATTAAGCCCAACATCTTCTCAATTGAATTTTTTTACCCTAAATTCCTAAACATAAATAATAAATTCCCAAATTACAAATCAAAACTCAATAAATTATAACTCATAACTCAATGACCATACAACATAAATTATTTATCCCAAATCACATATTCATAACTGTAAAAAATAACACCAATTCCACTTCCAAAAAAAAAAAAAACTGTAAGAGTGAAAGAATAATGAAGGAGACTCACTAAAAGAAATTGTCTAGTGACTCCAGTCACCAGGAGGTGTCGAGGTGGACGGTGGTCCGGTGCCGGTGCAGTGACAGTTGCGTTCTGTTTCTTTTCACTTCGTTCCAATTCTACTCCTCTCACGGTCTCGCAAAAACAGTGGACAAAATTCGTAGGGGAAATTAGGCCAAGTACGGTTCTTATGCTTAAAAAATGATTTATACACTTGCCATTTTTAACTTTTTCTCAAGTGGAGCATTATTTCCTTATTGTTAAGCACTTGCACATGTGTAATTATTTCATTAATTATTATTACCTTGATTAATGTGGATGTTCACGAAAATATTGTTTCGAATTTAAATCGCCGCAAGTGCACGGT
>CAIGRN010031060.1:0-16170 GCA_903798345.1 Fraxinus anomala
TGAGACCCTAAATCCATCTCCTATTAATTTCGTCGGATTCGGATCAAAATTCAATTCATTGACAGTCATACTTGAAACCCACTAAGAATTGAGCAAGTGATTTAAAAAATAAAGCCAATTGAAAACGATCGACGACCCTAAAAATATCATCGATAATGCTCATTCTTAGCCTATTTGCATCCACAAATACCCCCACCACGACTTTCATTGCTTTGCTTTCCCCACTCCTCAATCACATTCAACACAAGTGCCACATGCGCGTCACGTGCTCGAGCAAACAATGCACGAACATGAATATTATACAGACACTTCTTATATTTATTTAATATGTTTTTTAATTAGAGATAATTTTATGATATGATTCAAATTCCATGTGATTTGGAGGTTTGGTTTATGAAGGAAGTTTAGATAATTTTGGTTTGAAAGTTCGAATTGATAGGGGATCAAATTTCATCAAGGATTAAGAGTTTGACTGAGAAAAAGACTTTTGAATGAATGAATAAGTGTTTTGAAAATATTAGGGTCAAGACGAGGTGCCAATGAGGCAAGAGGAGACAGCACAGTGGGCGCCAAGGAAAGGGAATGGGTGCCTAAGCACCCAAAAAGAAAATAGGCTACAGGAAGCTGGTGCCCCAGCGGCCACGTTGGGGAGACAAGGAGGTTGCCGCAGCTCCACCTAGACGGCTTGGAAAGTCTCATAATTCGATTTTTATTGAGATTCTTGTCCTCTACTTCATCCAAAACACAAAAATTGGGCTCCTATATATACTCCATGTGGTGTAAGCTCTTAAAACGTCCAAGAACAATAAGATCATTGTTATATAAATTAGAAATTTGAGAAGATTGTTTAGATTTAGATTGAGAGTATCAAATCTTGCAAAATAATTTTAGTTTTTTGGTATATTTAAATTCTCCGCCTCTGCCCGTGGGTTTCCTAGATTTTGGGTTTCACGTAAATCTTATGTTCTTGTGTGATCTATTATTTTCATTTTATCATATTTTTTTGGCTTTAATATTCATAACAAGTGATATAAGTTCTATCACCGAGTTATTGTAAATTGACTTATTTTACAACAATTGGTATTTGAGCCAAGGTATTGATGGTTCTTGAGAGGGCCAGATTGGTTACTAAAGTGAGGTTTGAATAATGTTGATTGTTTCAGGAATAGCAATTATAAAATCTGAAATTCGGCTTTTGGATCGCAACAATAGATTTTTTTATGGCAGATTAAGATGCGAGCAGTTCTTGCCTAATTGGATTTGGATAATACTCTATTGAGGCTAGACAAGATGCCCTCAACAATGATTGCAGAGAAGAAGCAATGCAAGGATATGAAAGCTCTATCACAAATACATTTTCAACTTTCAAACCTAATTCTTCAGGACATGATAAAGAAGAAAATTGTCGTATTATGATTGAAATTGGAGTAGTTATGCTTGATTAAGAGTCTAACCAGCAAATTGCATCTAAAGCAGTGCTTATATTCTCATAATTTGACAGAAGATAGATCTTTGGAAGATCATCTATAGGTGTCCAAGAAAATCGTCACTGATTTGGAAACCATGGAGGTCGGTACGATGACGAGGATTTAGGATTGATATTGGTTTGTTCATTTCCCACTTCATATACGACATTTAGGGACATCATCTTTTATAGTAGAGATACTCTCACTATGACGAGGTACATGATGCGTTTTATTCTAATGAGAACATGAAGCAGCTGGTCGTCGAATATAAGGCCAAGGCAAAAGGTCGTGTTGTTCGTGAGAGGAAGACGGGTGATCATGAAAGGGGCATGATCAAGGATAACAACAGTGATAAAGTCTGTTGGTATTACAATAACAAGGGACACATAAAGAATGATTACTATGAATGGCGGAACATTAATTATTTTGATACTACAGATCAAAAGGGGCAACCAGGAAATTTCGGTGATGTCAGTTTTGCAGAAGAAGACTACAGTGATGGAGATCTTTTGGCAATTTCTGATGGTGACTCCAAACCTAATAAATAGTGGATTTTTTATATGACTTGCACTTCTCATTTGTGTTCTAATCAAGATTGGTTTTCATCATATGAAACAGTTACAGGGGATTCCGTGATGATGGAAAACAATGAACCTTATAAAATACCTGTTACACTCGGTTTAGTAAAACATGTTCTAGGTTTAAATAAAAATTTTATCTCTTTGCGTACTCTTGATTAAAAAAGGTACATGTATACATGTGGAGGTGGAATTCTAAAAGTTAACAAGGGTCCTAAGTTGTGTTAAATGGCTAGAGAAAGTCCCAGTTATAGGTGGTGTTAGTTGTGATCTTGTTGATCATATTGCTCGTGGGGATAATTCGAGCAGGTTTGGTAACTTAGGTGGAGTTGATAGTGAACGAGATTATTCAAGCATGTTTAGGGCCCAAGGTAATTCTGCTGATAAGAAATGCTTGAATTTTGTTCACAATTGCTAAGTATGCCCGAAAGGAGTATGGTGGAAGAGATGGAGAATGACTTGTTGAAGAGTGAAGACTTAATTCCTTGCTATGAGATTTGTTTCAAGGTGGAGTTTGTTATGATTAGACTTAAATTCTATGTGAACTAGAAGTCTGGTTCATAGAGAAAGCCTAGATAATTTTGGTTTGGAAGTCCGAATCGGTAAGAGATCAAATTTTATTAAGGATTAAGAGTTTGATTGGGAAAAAACTTTGGAATGGATGAATAAGTGCTTTGGAAGCATTGGAGTCGAGACAGAGTGCCTAGGTTCCAACAGGGCAAGACGAGGCGACACAGTGGGCACAAGGAATGGACGCCTAGGCGCCCAAGAGGAAAATAGGCTACAAGAAGTCGGCACCGCAACACAAACGAACATGTTGGAAAGTCTTCTAATTCGATTTTTATTGGGATTCTTGTGCTTTACTTCATCCAAAACACCAAGATTGAGCTCCTATATATATACTCCATGTGGTGTAGGCTCTTCAAAGGCTCGTGTAATAATAAAATTATTGTTATATATGTTAGAAATTTGAGATGATTGTTCAGAGTAAATTGAGAGTATCAAATCTTGTAAAATAATTTTAATTTCTTGGTATATTGAAATTCTCTGCCTTTGCACTTGGATTTCTCGGATTTAGGTTCCACGTAAATCTTAGATTATTGTGTGATCCATTATTTTCATCTTGTCATATTTTCTTGACTTTAATATTCATAACAAATTATATAAGTTCTTTCACGGGGTTATTGTAAATTGGCTTGTTTTACAATAGGTAAGATACTTCTTATTGTTACTTAGCTCCTGTTTGATCATAATTTTTTAAAATTCATTTTCAGCAACGCATTTTATGAGACCTACCATTTTTATTAAAATTTACTAATAATCTAACTTTTAGCCAAACCAACAGGGGCTTACAAAACTATCCAATTTTGCAAAAATAAAAATATCTTTCCTATTATGTCCTAATCTTTATACTCTTTTTTTTTCTTAAGTTTAATTCAGGTAAGAAAATTGTATTTGAACGTGAGAAAGTTCAGATTTTTTCCCCAAAAGTTCTTATATCTCAATACAATATTTCAAAATTGACATTAGCAACAAATTAATACAAAACATTTAATAGAGAAAAAAATATGAAGACTAGTTCATGTCATTGTATATTTTGTCTGAGTGTTACCCTTGGATACAATTGCATAATTATGAATTAACTCGTCAAATATGAAGACTATACATCACATAATTGAAAATCGCCGTACCGCATAAAGATGATATGGTATACATGTCTCATTTAGTACAAATTATTTAAAACTCATTTATTTTAAACTCTTTTTTAATCATATTTTCTCCAAAAAATATTTTTCATGTAGATCCATAATTTTTTTTCAACTTTTTAATACAATTTTTTATTTTATTTTTCTTAAAAAAAAAACTATTTTTCAAAAAAATTATTCTAAACAAAATGTACATCAAACGTGACCTTAGATAAAGACGTATATTAATTGATTAACATAGACAGGATGTATTAGAAAATATTGAATAATGTTATTTATCACATTATGATGATAGAATATCGATGCCGTGACATCTATGTGAAATAATGAAATTTGACAGTTCAATTTTTACGAGAAAGAGGGATAGGAGAGTTAGAGAAATGTAAGGAATAATAAGTTGCCACATCATCGATATTCTATCAGGGTACCATTATCTCCATTCACATTTTTATATATCTATTCCACTCTAAATTCATCCTTATTAAAATTTTAAAATTTTAAAAAAGTACTATTTGTATTCACGTCATATTCGAATATTATCCTTATTAAATTCATTTATTTAAATATTATACATCCACATAAATTTTATATATTTATCACACTTTAAATACATCACTAATACTATAGATCCACACAATCCCTAAAACCATAAACTCTTTTAAACCAATGAACGAAATAAGAACAAAACTGATTGAAAATTAAATTAACATATATTATTCACTTAACCTTGTTAACAATGCTAATTAGAATTTTAATTGTTCTTAATCATAAAACTCAATCCATTAAAGGCAAACCACCATAAATTAACGTCCAAATTAGGAGAAGGGTTGTCTCTAGAGAAATATTTGGAACTCATCATGTTTGGACTATGATTGGTTTGCTTCAGTCATATCTTTCACATGCGAAATCAATTCTTGGTTTTCTCCTTACTTGGCCTAAGTTGGACTTTTTCATAACAATGATCATGTTATATCTCTTACTCGTATTTTTAACCCAATCAATCAAGGCCTCTTTTACTTGTAAACATGTGTATTATCAAATATTTGTATATAAACATATGATCGTATTAAAAAATAAAATTATTACGTATCATGTTCGTCGTAAACATATCTGTATGATCAAGAAATAAGTCATTTTGGACATCATAGTTATGTGTAGATGTATCCTATATTAAAAATATAGTGTCAAATAATGTCATTGGCATAAATTCAAAAAAAAAAAAAAAAGGATAACAACTAAAACATGCATGCGAAATAGGTGAATTGGAACTTTTCTAAATACTTGCGAAGAAACCCACTGTAATTGAGGAAAAAAAATCCCACTAGTGAAGAAACCCAATATAATTCTGAATTTCCATTGCAGATGAAATCAAAAACCGTTAAACCAAGAAAAGAAATCAAACTCAACGTGACAAATTCATGTTCGTACGATCAAAATTATAAAATAAAATAAAAAACCAAAATAAATTTTAATAGAGAAACTAGTAAAATCATTCCAAGAAGATAGCCATAAAACAAAGAAAAGAAAATCAGAACGACCAAATTCAAGCATAATATCACAAGAACGTCATTAAAACCCATAAATGTCTTAATAAAATAATAATAAAAAGGTAATTCTTACTTTTTCAAATTCCTTTCATATATTGCTATGACTGTATATATTTGCTCTAACAGCGTCTCTTCCATTGTTCATTAAATTTTTTGTCTACATATTCATATAATTCTCCCTGGTTTTTTAGAGTTCTAATTAAATACAAATTCTAAAAGAATATAAAAAGTTTTAGGATAATTTAATGAAAATAAAAATTAGTTGACAAATTTAGAGTTATGTATTTTTATTTAATTTTATATATGTCTATTTAAATAAATTTACATATGATTTAAAATATAATAAAATTTTATTTTTGAAAGTGGATGTATATATAAAAAATATGGATGGAAATAGCAGTACCCATTTCGTCATCATTATGATAAATAATATTACTCGAAAATATTATATATAAAAATGGAGAAATGTTGTAATAATTCATAAAAATGAAGTGTGAATTTTACAAAATGGGATTGTATTTTTTTTTTTTCTTTAGTTGTCTAAAATGTATAAAAAACACATGCTTTTCCTTTTAAGGAGAAAATAAATAAAGAAACAGAATTTGGCAAGTGGCAGTGATTAAAGTATGGTAACCCAGTAAAACTCCCACCGACAATTCTGCTAGTCAACACCCCCATCTTCCCTCTCTCTCCACCACACAGCTCATTCCACCACCACCACCATGCCACCACCGTTACTCACCGTCACCTTTCTCATCCTCTTCCTCCTCACTACAACCACGACCACCACGACATCCCAAGAATCCGACCTTGAATCAGATTGCACTAATAAATGGATCCACATCCGTTACCTCCCTTCCCAATTTAACCTTGACCTGTTACTCAACTGCTCCCAATACCCCCTTTTCGATAACTTCTGCAGTTATCTAACCAACCATGGCCTCGGCCAAAAAACCCACAACAATTCCCACAGCTGGTACAGAACAGACCCGTTTATGCTTGAACTCATTTTCCACCGCCGGATGCTTGAATACCCATGTTTAACATCGGATCCAAATCTTGCTAATGCTATTTATATCCCATATTTTGCTGGACTTGATAGCCTCAACTACCTTTTTGGTCCTCAAGTGAATTCAAGTTTTCTACATGGATTAGATTTGTATCATTACCTAGTACATTTGGACACACCTTCTATATGGCAGAAAAATTTTGGGCATGATCATTTTTTGGTAATGGCACGTTCGGCTTGGGATTTTATCCAACCTATATCGAACGATCCACCAATTTTTGGCACTTCATTTCTTGAATTACCTGAATTTTATAATGTCACTGCATTGACATTTGAAGCCAGGGCTTATCCTTGGCAAGAAAGGGCAATCCCATATCCCACTTCTTTTCACCCTCCAAATTTAGCATTTCTTGAATCCTGGGTGAGAAGGGTGAGGAAATCTAGGAGGAGTGCATTGATGTTGTTTGCTGCTGGTGGTGGGATATCGGCCAATCCCAATATTAGACGGAGCATTAGGCTCGAATGCGAGAATAGTACTAGCATAAGTGTGAATGGTACTGGATACGACAAGTTATGCGAGTTTGTGGATTGTTCGAATGGCATTTGTGAGCATGATCCTATAAGGTTTATGAAGCCAATGCTGCAGGCTAGTTTCTGCTTGCAGCCTCCAGGGGATACCCCGACTAGGCGATCAACGTTTGATGGGATAATTGCAGGGTGTATACCAGTATTTTTCGAGGAATTAACTGCGAAAAAGCAATATGGTTGGCATATGCCAGAGGAGAAATATGAGGAGTTTTCAGTATTTATACCCAAGGAGGATGTGGTGTTTAAGGGATTGAGGATTTTGGATGTGTTGATGAGTATACCAAGAGGTGAAGTTAGGAGAATGAGAGAAAATGTTATTGAAATGATTCCTAGAATTATGTATAGAAAGCATGGGAGTTCATTGGGTTTGAGGAGTAAAAAAGACGCATTTGATATTGCAGTAGAGGGCACTCTGCAGAGAATCAAATCAAGAATTGAAGAACTTACAGCTCAATGATCCAACAACGTGTTTGGTATGCAATATTAGACACTACTCTATAATATAAAGAACAAGATTTTATTTTTCTTTCTTAAAATTGTCTGAGTAAGTCATTCCACCTCATCAAACAAACTAGTAATGAGTTTGAGGGGTGTTTAGTTTTGCCTAAATCTCTGTAATTATAGCCATTTGGTTTTCTTTACATTTGTTTGTAAGTTATTGACCAAATGTTGTTGAAAGAATTTTTGTAATCCAAATTCCACATAGTAATAAACTCTTATCAACTTATGAATTGTATGTGTTATAAATGCATAAACTTTTGCAGAAGATTGAATAGAACTTATCCCTGCCATTTTCAGGGGATTAAAGTTGACACTGCTAAGGTGTGCAACTATCATCATTGGAAACTTTGAGTAGTTGAGGGAATTAAAGTTATTTTAGAGTTGTTCTCTATCAAAATTATTGTGGCAGATTGCATAGCAAGTGAAGGGGTACATTTCTAGGAAAGAGGCATATGCTCATTCAACACAGTTTCTCTGTGTTGCTTATAGCGAGTTTGAAGTATCTTCTCTCTTGCTGGATATCATCTTTTGGATTTTCGAGCACTATCAAGACAAACTTTCATTTGAGTTGAATGTTATTGAAGGTGTCAAGTACTTGTTCATTTTTGTTCTTGCTTACCTTGAATCTCTCGGTGTTTTGATTTTTGTGTGGCGATAAATCCCGGCAGAATCATATATTTGGTTGCCTGCCATGCCTCTGTTATCGTCCACCACCATTGGCTTGACAATGGAGCAAAAAACTTGCTGAAAAGGTTACTGAATGAAAAAGACGCATACGCTGAAAATATATTAGAAGCCACTTACAAATGTACTTGAATTGATATTCAATTATTCAGAGAGATCATACTATTAAGTATACAACATGATATACACTTTCAAAAATATAACATGCTCTGATAAAAGCATAGAACACTACTGATATCTGATGCGATATTTGAACATTTTGTCACTACGTAGCAGCCGGAATGTACTTTTTGAAGTCTTCATGAGCCAATGGGATCAAACATTCGTCTTGCCACTGGTCCCGGTAGGTCTCAGGTGCAGTTCTCCTCCTATCGCTGGTTGCATCATAGATTTGCTTTCTCCATTCTTCCGAGGGCATACAACCAATCTTGTTAGCCAACCAATCATTATATTCAAACTGCAGGCACGCATCAAATGTAGATAAGCAATATTAAACAAAATGAAATCATAAATATAAATAAGCAAACACGTCGATTTATAGTGGTTTATCTTCTGTGAGAGCCATGTCAACTTCCGCTATCGGTTTTCAATAGCGGCCCTAAAAATTCTTTATATGTCATATGAATGTCAGGGGATATGTATACAATATGATTAGGCTCCACAAGATCCAAGAATACGTCAACGAGAGGCTGAGATCAGAAAATTTCATCTAAAAGGGAAGTGTTCCAATCACGTACTTCATAACTTACGGGCTGATTCATGGACATGTTGTGAAAACTAAAGCTCGAGTATGTCATACAAAAGGTCCTTTTGAAATGTTACATTTAGAAAAGAGAATTGTAAATGATAGGGAAGACAGCAATGTTCAGCAAAAACAAAGTCAAAAGAAAATAGATTCAAATAGGAAACAGGTTAATAACACGCTATGTAATCATATTGTCTCTGCAGTTGGAAATTAAGTTAAATTTGCCTTGTAGGTTGAAGACGATAGATTGAATGTTAGTCCTTCACAATAATTATCCACCATCAAATCTAAAAGAGGAATTATGAATCGTTGTATCAATAGAGATGTACTAGATCTAGATCCATGTATTCATGTAAACAGTCAATGTACTAGATCTAGGGATCATTTCATTTACAAAGATTAAAATAAAATGCTCCTGCTAATGATATAAATTGGAGTCTTAGGTTTGCGAAGAAAAAGTTGTAAGAGAAAACATTCAATAAGCAATTGAAAGAAAGGAATTTATTTTCTTAAAAGAGAATATTTTCTTTTTTTCCTGGGAATATGAATTTTAGTGAGCTACTTTTGCTTCCGACAAGTTATATCCTGAAAAAAGGGTTCACTTATCCCCTCGACGTGAAGGATGGGGTTTTGGGGGCATAAGCTCCCAAGGCAGTTTACTGTGTTCGCAATAGTTTTCCTTTTTCCTTTTCCATTCATTATTGCTTCCGAATTTGGAATTAGGTTTATTCCATAACACATTTACCAAGTAGTATTATACCTGATAATCACCAAGGTTATGAGTATATCGCTTAGGAATGCCAGATGCTTCCAACGATGTGTAAAAAGCTTCGGTATCCGCCATCATTTCCTCTGTTGATGGAAGTAAAATTCGACCAGATAAAACTCCAGCGATCCACTTGGCCTGATATTCAAATAAGGGGAAAGGTGCAACCTGGATACAACTCAATCCTAAGGTTTAGTTAAAATCAATCCTAAAAAGGTCAAAATCACATCTATAGAGAAAATATAGGAAAATTGCAGTATTTGTCCCAAAATTATTTTACGAGTAGCAAGTTGGTCCCCATTTAAAAAGAAGCAGGTTAGTCCTCAACCTTTCATCATATTTGAAGAATCAGTCATCAACGCAAGAAAGCATCCAAATTTTCATTAAATCATTGTGGGACCTTCATGAAAACATGTCTTGGCTATAAGTTTCTGCCTGTGTGGACGCCAGCTCAAGTTGGAAAACAGTTTCGTGAAGTTAGACGTGAGGAGGGCCCCAAGACGATTTAATAGAGATTCAGGTAGTTTTTCATCACTGATAACTGATCGTGCAACTATAATGATAGGTTGAGAACCAACTTGCTCATTTCTGAAGGTTGGAGACTAACTTGCTAATCAGAAAATAGGTTGATGAATAGTGCAATTCTCCCATGAAAATTAAGCACGATGAGAAAATTTATCAAACCTTCCATGGCAAGCCAACAAATGAAAGCCATGGGGCTAAGGCTGGTGGGAAAATGTGCTTATAAAGTGGACCAACTCGATTGTCATCCACAGTCACAATGCCATTGGTTTCAAGAAAAGGAAAATGATACTTGTACCTCGAAAATGAAATAGAATGCCATTTAGATCTTTCTTCATCCTTAAAGGGAATAAGTAATATACTTTTTTTGCTATATAGAATAAAAGTTGGTAGAAAACAGAGCTAGATCCTAAAATCATTATTCATTACATACCCCGTGCAATGTAGGATAACATCAGCAGGGACTTCGTTTCCATCTTGAAAAGCTACAATACCATCTTTGTGAACACTGTTGATCTGCAGATTATTGCTGTGTCAGTATTATCTGATCAATAGAATTTGCAGCATCAACTGTTAAACAAACTCACGCTGCACATAGTTACAGGGCTAAAGCAACTTTACCATGGAATGAAGCCAAATATTATCATGGCCCGGCAACTTCCCGAGGAGTCCAATTTGGTCTGATCTGGATGCAATGTGGACTTCTTTGGCAACTTTAGAAATGTCTCTGGAAATATCAGTAGCACTTGCGGAACTGCCAATCAGCACCACAATCTGTATAAAATCAAATAAAATAGAAAATTTCATGAAAAGTACAAAAGATCAAATATTACAAGAAAAATCTGTTTTATTATTAGTCCCATCATCTTGACCCAACTATAAACCATCATGGTTGTCCAACAATAAAAGTAAAACAAAGTTGTAATTTAGGAGAGAGACAAACCATCTATGATCTTCTTTTTTCAGCTTCCTTACAGTAAATACACACCAAAAAAGAAAAAGAAAAAAAAAGGGAAAGAAAAAGGCAGATCCAAGGTTGTGGTGATGCAACACAGAATACAGTATAGAAGAATATAGAGAAGAAGGGAGGGAATAAGGGACGACAAGAGAGAAGAATTGAAAATTTTCTATCTGCAACTCAATAATTAAACTAAAGTATCTTCTAGTTAATTAATAGACAAAGAGGCCTAAATTTTTTTACTTTACATGGTCTAATGCATAACTGGATGCATGCACACTAATTTACACATTCACTTTTGGGGAAAGCAAACCGCCATGGCTGGATGCCAGCTGGATTTTGATCAGATATGCTTAATGATGCACATCTTGAGATCCAGAACAAGGAACAATGGGCAACAAAAAGAGAACATAGGAAACAATAACTGTAACTGTAAGGGCTTGTTGGTACCGAGTATTAGACATGATTGGACACAATAGACAAAAAATTCTTTTCTTTTTCTTTTTTATTCATTCATACCATCCACTACTATCTTATCCAGCTTACCAAACATGTTATAAATGTTTACTGTTGATCTTATCAACTACTTATTGTCATCCTATACACTGAATTCGACCAGCCATACTAATACTACATCAAAGTCAAATTCTAATGGACTAGCCAAATCCAATCCCCCTTTCTATACGCTAATTCAATGAACAATATTTATAATTAGCAGATGACAGTCCCATTCCAGCACCTTCATTCCGTTAAACAGAATAGAAGTTTGAAACGGTTCTGCTTCTTACTTTACCACCAAACATACCTATGATACGTCAGCCATAGAAAAGAATGACAATTTATTGTTAGTTTTACTAAGAGGCCTTAATTAGTTTATCCGCAAACCAACTAGATTTTACATGCAGAAAAGCAGTATAATTTCTCATCAAATTCCATGGTGAACTGAACGCATTCCAAACAGTAATTCCACTTTAAATTTGACCTGATATTTCTAACACAAAAGAAAAATATTGCACCTGATACATACCTGATCTTGTAAAGGCTCTGGAATGCGATAGTTATGACTGTGAATTTGCTTTCCTGACCATTTATCAATGCCTGAAATGTATTGAATTCCAGAAAGATCAACAAAAAAGGGGGGAAAAAATAGACGCTGGCTGTCAGCTAATGCTATCCATGCCTCTACAGAAGAGAAACGTTTATGCCTCGAAAAATAGCAAGACTGCCTATAACTTTAAAATCCCCTAAAAAGTTAAAAAAATGATCCCTCAAGAGAAAAATAGAAATCATAACCAACTAACAATACATTCCATTGTGCTAAACCTTTTTGCAGGAATAATTTTACCATCTTGGACCACCAAATTAACTGCTTTAGATAAAGAACTTCGGATACTACCACATTCTTCAACTATAATTGACTTAAATGCAAAAGCATACAATGCATGTTTGGGGTTGCTTTGTTTGACCTTCTAGAGAGAGTTACTATCAACATAACTTATTTTTACATAAGTTTGAACTCAAATACGCTTACGAATTCAACAAACTTACGATCCATACATAACCCTAACATTCTAAACTATTAAGGTCTAGAAAATGTAACTTAAAAAATATACTTACAAATGCATTCAACAATGAGGACACAGCAACAAAGTATGCCTTATTTCCTGTAAATTTAAGGGTTGGCTACATATGCCTTATTTCCTGTAAATTTAAGGGTTGGCTACATTTCTATACCTCCAGGCCGTTTGGTCGATCATATTACTAGAATGAAAACAAATCCTTTACCCATGTCAATTTTAGTATAGCTGATCTAATTAGCTCTGTAGAACTTACCTTTTAATTCTATAGGCATCTTATGATCACATAGAATATATCTAGCAATGCTCCATTTCATCCAACTTTTTCTAACCCTCTACATTATATTGTATTCAAGTCCTGATAAAAATTGAGCCTAAATGTCAATTATTACAGTGACTTCACCATCTTTGTTCGTACTTCACTAAAATGATATTCTGGCTTTCTAGGCATGGTCGACGGTAAAGTACTTGAAAGTGTTAAAAGAATTATGAAATAAATCCAATCCAATATTGCATGTCAAGTATGCTCTCAAAGTATTCCATTTTAGTCTAAAACCTTTAGATTCCAAAGTGTGTTAAAGAATTAAAAACTAAAATCTTGTCTATTATACTAACCCGTCCAATCCAATATTGCAGGTCAAATATGCTCTCAAAATATTCCATTTTAGTCTAAAACCTTTAGATTCTACAGTGTTGCTTTGAAGTTTTGAAATTATGATTTATCCCCACTACGAGAACACGAGATTTTGACACATACATAATTAAGAACATCTTAACCAAACCCAAAACGTATCAATATCAAAACTTGAGAAATTGACAGAATTTGATGGTTCTCAAATGAAAAAGTAAAAAGAAATATTTATGGAAAGAATTACCGGGTATTTCTGCGGGTCGGGGCTCCGAGTAATGCCCATTACAAACCACTACAGCATCATAAATTTCATCATGAATATCACCATTATTTTTGTTCGTGGATTTCACCATCCATTTGCTACCCTCCACCATTACCACGTACCGGACATCACTCCCGAACCTCACCAGCTCACTGAGTTGAAACTCGGCAGCATAATCCTTCAAGTACTCCAGAACTTCCTTATGACCCGGGAACCTCCTCGAATCTCTTCTGGGTTTATCTGTTGATACAAACGGGTACTCCCTGAATCCCATGGCTTCACGGGGAAGGTTGGTGCGGAGGGAGGCGTAAAGGCTGGTGTGGACAATATTCCTTTTCGGGTCTAGGCCCGTCGGGTCGGACTCTGTCTCCGGAGTGTACACCCAAGTGCCACCCAATTCGTTTCCGCGCTCGTAAACTACGACGCTGTGGCCTTCCCGCCGTAGCTCAAGTGCGGCGGAAAGGCCGGCGGCGCCGGCACCGATGACGGCGACGTTTCTTGAAATGGGTGTAGGCATTGCAGGGAGTTGGAACCTGACCGTCGAGATTGGGTCTGGTATGATCATCTTACGTCTTTATACAACGAGTAGATTGTCATGACTTGGGCCAGTACATGGCTTGGGACATTATTATCTAGTTGGGCTTGTATAGTGGGCTAGCCCAAGCCCTTTATTTTGTGGGTTGTTGTTTATCTATATAGGGTTGTTTTGAAGCCTTGAAAGTGGAATTGATGAATTGAACTGTAGCTTTGGCTGCTTCCTCCTCTTCCCTCCTCTTCTCTGGTTCGTTCTTCTTCTCCTTCTCGTTCTTGCTGTGGTTCCGTCTTCTTCACCGCCCCCTCTTTCCCTCTTCTTGTCGTCTTCTTCTTCTCTTTCCCTTCTCCTTCTTACTGTGGTTCTGCTATTCTACTTCTTTTGCTGTTTGAAGTTCTTTGCTGGAATCTCCATTTTCCTGCATCTTCTTACAAATCACTATGTTATTGTAATTTCAGTCACTTTTATATTTGTTCTTCCACTTGTAATTTTCTGCACTGTAATACAGTTGTGGATTAATGAGATGAAAATTAGTTGCCATTATTGGTTATTTCTGTTTATCTTCTTCAATGTGAGTAATGACAATTTATATCCTGCATCTTGAGTTTTAGTTGCTGCTTATTGGTTGGTTTTGGTACTTCAACTCGAGGTTGGTAATGTAATGGTATCAGAGCAGCTACAATCCTTGGGTGTCTCTCGATTGGATATCATTAGGGAAGATTTTAATAGAATTCATGAGCAGATGGTTTCAATATTGACTAAAATGATGGAGGCTCAATCAGCACATATTCCTGATAGTGTTACTGGAATATTTGGCGAGGGTTGCAATGTGCAAGGAAAAGGTTCGGAAGGCCACTCAACAGCAATTGGTGTTAGCAAGGTAATTAAAAATTCTGTTATCTTGGAGGATTTTAAACAAGATATAGTTTCTGTAAATCTGGATATTGAGGTGCCTGCTTCTGCTGATAATTTTAGTCAATATGCTCAATCTCTGCCTAAGTATATGGCGAATACTAGGCTTCCTAAGGTTGATTTTCCCCACTTTGGAGGAGGACCTAGTGAATGGCTTAGGAAGGCTAGGGAATACTTCCAGATACATCAAGTTTCTGATGAACTTAGGCTAGGAATTGCAAAGATGCATTTGGAAGGGAAGGCTTACGTATGGTTTTATGGATTCATTGCAAACCATCCTAAGGCAGATTGGAATTTATTCTCCGAGGAACTTTGTAGGAGGTTTTCAGAAATGACGAGGGTGGAAGTAATTGAATCAGATACCAAGATAATGCAACTAGGAACAATGGTAAAACATCAGGAGAGTGAGGAGTCTAAACCTGAAGATGGACAAGGAGGTGACAAAGTCATGGAAATATCAATCAGTACTTTGGCTGGAAGTCCGAAGCACAAAACTATTACAGTACCTGGGATGTTTAAAGAGAGAAGAGTGTCCATATTGATTGACAGTGGGAGTGCCCATAGTTTTGTGGATAAAAAATTAGCCAAGGAGTTGAAATATGCCATTGAGGAAACTAACAAAATTACAGTTAAGGTAGCCAGTGAGGAGAAACTAGAAAGTAAAGCCTTGGGTCACCCAGTGATGTGGGAGATGCAAAACTGGGAATGTCAGTTCAAACTCAGAACTCTCAAGGATGAACCTTACCTTGTTGATAAAAAGTCTAGCAGTATGCTCTTGGATGCGGAGAATTCATCTTCATCAGTCTCCATTTTCATTTCTTTAGATTCAGTCTGGTTTTGGAGTACACAACCAGAATTGTATGGAGTTACTGGGTTGATCAAGAAGATTGTCGCTAATGAGGCATATGTCATCTTGCATTACTTGCTTAATTCAAGGATGATGACGAGAATAAGGAGGCTACTAACTTTATACAGGGAAGATATCCCGACTTTGAACCTTGAGGACAAGGTTAGTTTAAGGGGAAGGGATGTCATGACTTGGGCCAGTACATGGCTTGGGACATTATTATCTAGTTGGGCTTGTATAGTGGGCTAGCCCAAGCCCTTTATTTTGTGGGTTGTTGTTTATCTATATAGGGTTGTTTTGAAGCCTTGAAAGTAGAATTGATGAATTGAACTGTAGCTT